>VYXB01003821.1:310601-332144 GCA_013397135.1 Pachyramphus minor
TTTGGTCACATTTTTCTAATCCTTGCCTATATATATATGTGTTTGTGTATATATATATATATATATATATATATATTTTCTGTACTCCTTCATACTTCCCCATCATGAATCTTAGCGATTCATATCCACGGTGTTTTCTATTACGACTGCTGTCAGATTTTTCAAATTGATGAACATTGAGTGTATAAGTATCTTTAACTAGCAACAAATTTGATTCTATTTTGACTGATATGCTTTGTTGCAACTTCATGGCTCTTACGATGGGGAAATTGTAAAAGGAAAGGTTAGACAAAGAATATTGCTGCATTTTCATACTCCAATAATTCTGTTAAGCAATCTATTGACTCTTTCCCTTCTACTTCATCTGCTTTAGAGTAAATAAATACTGATATGTCCTTTTAGAATAACGTTATGAAGAGGCTACTTAACCAAAGTTAATTCTAAAATAAAAGGTACACATTATGATGGAAGTATGAACCACAAAACAAACACTGAACTCTCATCATTATGAGTTTTAATAAATAAAATTTATCCAGAAATAAAAAAATAATTTACTATTTTGAAGGTCAGATTATTAAAAAAACCTCCTCTGCAATACAGAAGTTCCTACACAAGCTTCAACCTTCTTCCTTCCTTGAAACACTAACACAGCATATGAATTTCATCACTTTGTTTATTCTTTATCTGTGTGGTATGTAGTATTTTCTGCTTTAGCTAATTAGATAAAAAGCTATTTTTAACCTATGAATTAGCCTTCCATATTTCATGTGTTTATCTTAAATTTCATCAAAGTGGACCGTAATGAATTTGGAAAACTTTGTACTTAATTCTAATTATTTTAGTTATAAGTTTACATACAGTTCAGTCTGATCTCTGAGCTTGCTAAAGTGCCTTTTTTCCTTCCCTATTCTCCTTTCACTGTGTCTTCTTTCCATCCCTCCTTCCATCCTCCCTTCTTAAAATACTATTAAATTGTTACATAAAATATGAGTGAATTAAGAGTTTCAGAAAGTCTTCATTTCTACTTAGTGCAGTTACAGCTGAAGAACTGATAGCAGTAGATTTGGAGACTGGTAGGATCAAAGTAACATGGAGTTTGGATGATTATTAAAAGAGAAAATAATAATAATAGTTAATAATAACAAAAGCATATCCACAATAGAACTGTTTGTATTAGTAGTAATGATTCTTTGCTCAATGACACATTTAACTGGTGAGTCGTTGAAACCAAATAGTTCGCTTCTCTTCTGATGAGCATTAAGACAGTACTTTCCTTCTTTTATCTTGAAGACATACACTTCAGCTTTCCTGTAACATCAGCACTGAATGTCACTCAGAGACCTGTTATGGGACTTGAACTTACAACTGGATCATCTGTTGGGAAACATTGTAACACCTGAGGTGACAAAAGCAGTACACGACAGGTTTCAAGACCACAGCTAGTGCATTTCAAAAGTTTTGTCAACTTATCACAGAAAAATCACATCCTAATGTGGAGACCTCCAAGTAAAATATTCCCTGATATTATTCTTTAAAAAAGTTAGGGCTTCTGATAATAATACATTTCAAATATAAATCTATAGCTATACATAAAGTCAATGTCTGCTGTGAATGATTAATGTTAATTTGCATAATGGTCTTTACAACCTTTCACAAGGAGACAGCATAATATATTATTTTCTGTTGTGCCATGTGAATACCAAGGAACCCATGTGTAAAGCAGATCCAAAGTGAGAGCACCATTCTCACTTCTCAGCAGTTTTCATTAGCCATGAAGCAGTAATAGTTTTACTTTTATTCAGGTAACCTGTGAACAACCTAGGGTCACACAGATCTTTATCAGATTTATGCTGGCCAGCAGCAGTCGCTGAGGTAAGTCTACGGGTGACTGTTGGATCATGCTGTAAGGGGGGCTTCCTGAGCTCAGGGACACCTGCTCAGCATACCACGGCCCCATGTGGAATCCCAGAAGCTCTTGCAAGCCAATCANAGCAATTGGGAAAATAAGGACATCAGTGATCAAACATCAGGTCATAACAAAAAAAAAATGTTATTTTTTCCTTTCTTTTATTTGCACTTATGAATTAAATAAAACAGCAATTATCTATTGAACAATGGTTTTCAAAGCAAGACAATGAAAATCATCAAAATTTGTCTTCAATAGTCTAATAGGGACTTCAGGTCTTGCCTTAGAAAAACTAACATAAACATCTCTGTTAGTACTGTTCATCCAAGAAGTATTGCTTTTCAGCAGGGTGAGATGCAGAATCTTTTTATTAAAAGGAAAATTATATCGCAATATTATCTTGTCTATTTGTTTTGAGAAGTGTCCTTGGAGATCAGAAGATTGAATTTCAATTAAATTATGCCTTGGATGATCTGTAGACATAATCAAAAGTAGCTGATTTTTATTTGGAAAGAAAATAATCTTTCATGTACATATTTGAACATGTTCATGATCATACATAATGAAAAAAAACAGGAAATGGGAAAGACCAACTAGGTCATTAATCTGCTTAATTCAGGATTCTTCATAATTATCCATTTTTAACTTGTTGTGGGGTTTTGTGTTTTTTTTTGGTCACATTTTTCTATTCCTTGCCTATATATANTTAGAATAACGTTATGAAGAGGCTACTTAACCAAAGTTAATTCTAAAATAAAAGGTACACATTATGATGGAAGTATGAACCACAAAACAAACACTGAACTCTCATCATTATGAGTTTTAATAAATAAAATTTATCCAGAAATAAAAAAATAATTTACTATTTTGAAGGTCAGATTATTAAAAAAACCTCCTCTGCAATACAGAAGTTCCTACACAAGCTTCAACCTTCTTCCTTCCTTGAAACACTAACACAGCATATGAATTTCATCACTTTGTTTATTCTTTATCTGTGTGGTATGTAGTATTTTCTGCTTTAGCTAATTAGATAAAAAGCTATTTTTAACCTATGAATTAGCCTTCCATATTTCATGTGTTTATCTTAAATTTCATCAAAGTGGACCGTAATGAATTTGGAAAACTTTGTACTTAATTCTAATTATTTTAGTTATAAGTTTACATACAGTTCAGTCTGATCTCTGAGCTTGCTAAAGTGCCTTTTTTCCTTCCCTATTCTCCTTTCACTGTGTCTTCTTTCCATCCCTCCTTCCATCCTCCCTTCTTAAAATACTATTAAATTGTTACATAAAATATGAGTGAATTAAGAGTTTCAGAAAGTCTTCATTTCTACTTAGTGCAGTTACAGCTGAAGAACTGATAGCAGTAGATTTGGAGACTGGTAGGATCAAAGTAACATGGAGTTTGGATGATTATTAAAAGAGAAAATAATAATAATAGTTAATAATAACAAAAGCATATCCACAATAGAACTGTTTGTATTAGTAGTAATGATTCTTTGCTCAATGACACATTTAACTGGTGAGTCGTTGAAACCAAATAGTTCGCTTCTCTTCTGATGAGCATTAAGACAGTACTTTCCTTCTTTTATCTTGAAGACATACACTTCAGCTTTCCTGTAACATCAGCACTGAATGTCACTCAGAGACCTGTTATGGGACTTGAACTTACAACTGGATCATCTGTTGGGAAACATTGTAACACCTGAGGTGACAAAAGCAGTACACGACAGGTTTCAAGACCACAGCTAGTGCATTTCAAAAGTTTTGTCAACTTATCACAGAAAAATCACATCCTAATGTGGAGACCTCCAAGTAAAATATTCCCTGATATTATTCTTTAAAAAAGTTAGGGCTTCTGATAATAATACATTTCAAATATAAATCTATAGCTATACATAAAGTCAATGTCTGCTGTGAATGATTAATGTTAATTTGCATAATGGTCTTTACAACCTTTCACAAGGAGACAGCATAATATATTATTTTCTGTTGTGCCATGTGAATACCAAGGAACCCATGTGTAAAGCAGATCCAAAGTGAGAGCACCATTCTCACTTCTCAGCAGTTTTCATTAGCCATGAAGCAGTAATAGTTTTACTTTTATTCAGGTAACCTGTGAACAACCTAGGGTCACACAGATCTTTATCAGATTTATGCTGGCCAGCAGCAGTCGCTGAGGTAAGTCTACGGGTGACTGTTGGATCATGCTGTAAGGGGGGCTTCCTGAGCTCAGGGACACCTGCTCAGCATACCACGGCCCCATGTGGAATCCCAGAAGCTCTTGCAAGCCAATCAGGCATGCAGGAGGTTTTGCCAGGAGCACCTGAAGGAGATTCAAACAGCTCCACAGACTGCAAGTAACCAGGAGTGTAGCGAACAGAGTGGGCAAATAGAGTGTGGCACATCAGAAAGGCCTGGCATGGCAGTTTGTGCAGACAGTTTGCAAAGGTAGGGTGCACCAAATTAAAAGAGGACTATGGTTTCCAGGCAGTTAAAAACCACTGTCAGAAGAAACACAGTGAGACAGACAGACCTCACACATCAACATGCAGCTNGCTGATTTTTATTTGGAAAGAAAATAATCTTTCATGTACATATTTGAACATGTTCATGATCATACATAATGAAAAAAAACAGGAAATGGGAAAGACCAACTAGGTCATTAATCTGCTTAATTCAGGATTCTTCATAATTATCCATTTTTAACTTGTTGTGGGGTTTTGTGTTTTTTTTTGGTCACATTTTTCTATTCCTTGCCTATATATANATCCAGAAATAAAAAAATAATTTACTATTTTGAAGGTCAGATTATTAAAAAAACCTCCTCTGCAATACAGAAGTTCCTACACAAGCTTCAACCTTCTTCCTTCCTTGAAACACTAACACAGCATATGAATTTCATCACTTTGTTTATTCTTTATCTGTGTGGTATGTAGTATTTTCTGCTTTAGCTAATTAGATAAAAAGCTATTTTTAACCTATGAATTAGCCTTCCATATTTCATGTGTTTATCTTAAATTTCATCAAAGTGGACCGTAATGAATTTGGAAAACTTTGTACTTAATTCTAATTATTTTAGTTATAAGTTTACATACAGTTCAGTCTGATCTCTGAGCTTGCTAAAGTGCCTTTTTTCCTTCCCTATTCTCCTTTCACTGTGTCTTCTTTCCATCCCTCCTTCCATCCTCCCTTCTTAAAATACTATTAAATTGTTACATAAAATATGAGTGAATTAAGAGTTTCAGAAAGTCTTCATTTCTACTTAGTGCAGTTACAGCTGAAGAACTGATAGCAGTAGATTTGGAGACTGGTAGGATCAAAGTAACATGGAGTTTGGATGATTATTAAAAGAGAAAATAATAATAATAGTTAATAATAACAAAAGCATATCCACAATAGAACTGTTTGTATTAGTAGTAATGATTCTTTGCTCAATGACACATTTAACTGGTGAGTCGTTGAAACCAAATAGTTCGCTTCTCTTCTGATGAGCATTAAGACAGTACTTTCCTTCTTTTATCTTGAAGACATACACTTCAGCTTTCCTGTAACATCAGCACTGAATGTCACTCAGAGACCTGTTATGGGACTTGAACTTACAACTGGATCATCTGTTGGGAAACATTGTAACACCTGAGGTGACAAAAGCAGTACACGACAGGTTTCAAGACCACAGCTAGTGCATTTCAAAAGTTTTGTCAACTTATCACAGAAAAATCACATCCTAATGTGGAGACCTCCAAGTAAAATATTCCCTGATATTATTCTTTAAAAAAGTTAGGGCTTCTGATAATAATACATTTCAAATATAAATCTATAGCTATACATAAAGTCAATGTCTGCTGTGAATGATTAATGTTAATTTGCATAATGGTCTTTACAACCTTTCACAAGGAGACAGCATAATATATTATTTTCTGTTGTGCCATGTGAATACCAAGGAACCCATGTGTAAAGCAGATCCAAAGTGAGAGCACCATTCTCACTTCTCAGCAGTTTTCATTAGCCATGAAGCAGTAATAGTTTTACTTTTATTCAGGTAACCTGTGAACAACCTAGGGTCACACAGATCTTTATCAGATTTATGCTGGCCAGCAGCAGTCGCTGAGGTAAGTCTACGGGTGACTGTTGGATCATGCTGTAAGGGGGGCTTCCTGAGCTCAGGGACACCTGCTCAGCATACCACGGCCCCATGTGGAATCCCAGAAGCTCTTGCAAGCCAATCAGGCATGCAGGAGGTTTTGCCAGGAGCACCTGAAGGAGATTCAAACAGCTCCACAGACTGCAAGTAACCAGGAGTGTAGCGAACAGAGTGGGCAAATAGAGTGTGGCACATCAGAAAGGCCTGGCATGGCAGTTTGTGCAGACAGTTTGCAAAGGTAGGGTGCACCAAATTAAAAGAGGACTATGGTTTCCAGGCAGTTAAAAACCACTGTCAGAAGAAACACAGTGAGACAGACAGACCTCACACATCAACATGCAGCTGCCAAGATGTCCAGCTGCAGTGAGTGCCTGAGCATGTCACTGATGCCAGAGGGCAGCAGAGACAATACCTGCTTGTGGCGTTTACAGGTGGATGATTGCTCAGGCTGCTAGCTAAGCTGAAAGACGAAGTGGAAGGGCCAAGAAGAAGGGCATCATCAACTTGGACTTATGCAAAGTATTTGGCACCATCCCACATGACATCCTTGTCTCTACATCAGAGAGACATGGATTTGATGGATGAACTGCTGGTGGATAAAGAACTGGTTGGACGACCACACGCAAAGAGTTGTGGCCAAAGGTTCATTGTCCATGTGGAAACCAGTGACAAGTGGTGTCCTGCAGGGGTCAGTACTGGGCTGATACTGTTCAATGTCTCTGTCAGTAACATCAAGCTGGGTGGTGCAGTCAACACACTGGAGGGCAGGGATGTCATCCAGAGGGACCCTGACAGGCTCGAGAGGTGGGCCTGTGTGAAGCTCATGATGTTCAACAAAGCAAAGTGCAAGGTGCCACATGTGAGTCGTGGCAATCCCAGGCAACATCTACAGGTTGGGCAGAGAAGTGATTGAAAGCAGCCCTGTGGAGAAGGACATGGGGGTGATGATTAATGAAAAACTCAATATGAGTTGGCAGTGTGCACTCACAGCCCAGAAAACCTGAGTGGCGTCAAAAGGAGGTTGAAGAAGGTGATTCTGCTCCTCTACTCTGCACTCTGCACCTCCAGTACTGAGCAGAGTTCTGGTATCCTCAGCATAAGAAGGACACGTAACTGTTCAGGAAAGACCAGAGAAAGGCCATGAAGTTGATAAGAGGACTGGAACACTGCCCCAAAAAGACAGATTGAAGAAATTGGGGCTGTTCAGCCTGGAGAAGGGAAGGTTGTATGGATACCTCAGAGCAACCTGCCAGTGTCTGAAGGGAGCCTATCAGGAAGCCAGAGAGGGACTCCTCACCAGGAACTGCAGTGATAGGACAAAAAGTTATGGGTATGAATTGAAGAAGGGGAAACTTAAGTATGATATTAGGAAGAAATTCTTGACTGTGAGGGTGGTTAGACACTGGAAAAGGTTGCCCGGGAAGTTGTGGATGCCCTAACCCTGACAGTGTTCAAGACCAGACTGGATAAGGCCTTGAGCAACCTGGTCTAGTGGGATGTGCCCTTGTCCCCTGCAGGGGCCTAGACTAGATTGCCTTTGAAGTCCCTTCAAACCCTTAGCATTCTGTAATTCTTTATATGATTCTATGATTTTAAATTTATAAGCTAGCTTTTAATTTAGTAGTAGCTCGTAGAAATTAAGTAACTATGTAAAATACATTTTGTAAATCTCTATGTGCTATCTGTTTCACAGAAAATAAAATGTTGATACAATACAGTTTTATGAATCACCAGTAATTATATGGTGGGTAAGTAGCATGTAGGATGACCAACATTAAAATGCTAAACCCTAACTTTGCAAGATCTGTGTTATCACTGGAAAGTCCTTCTGTTCACATATTAACAATCTTAAATGTACCCTTTTAAAAAGTAAATAAATACAACCACTTTTGTTGTTCAACAGTGGACAATTTGTTGCCCTTACTATGTCTGTCATTCATTTAAAGAAATTCAAGCTTTTCAGATAAAACCCAGAAACATACACAAGATGAGAAAGGACTCTTATCGGAACTGTCAGTTGCAAATATCAGGCAGGATTGAATAAAACTTATTTTGTATCTGAAATGAAAATACTTGCTTGGCAGAAGGCTTACACTATTCAGAATATTACTGCATTGCTCAAATCTTCCCTCTAAACTGCACCACAAATTTGAAAATCTGTGAAACTGCAAAACCATGATGTGTGGCTGACACAGATAATAGCAACCCTGTGGGTGACAGTCAACTGACAGCAGCCTGTGTCTGCTGTCGCCCCACGGTGATGATTAACACAGGGGAATCCAACTGAAGTCCCCTCAAAATGTCTTTAGCCACACACAAACAAATCACATTAAATTTTGCAAAGACCTGGGGCTCTAGAAACTTCTATGAAATGAATTATGAAATATTCATATGAAATAATTCATTTTATGCATAGTATGTAGTGACTTTAGCTAAACAACATTCATTCTTTCCAATATTTCAGTTCTAAGACTGCAAAGTGGTGTCAATGGTGGTGTCTCAAGAACAGCAAAGTTTTTGCTAGTTAATCCAGCCTTTTCCCTAATAAAACAGTTGGTGACTACCATGACTAAATGAACTAAATTCCCCTGAATTTAACTGTCCTGTTCCAGGTGCTTATTGTAGCTATATTTACTCACTCCTAAACAACTATAATTGTATTTAATTTTCGTAGACAGGATATACTCAATATTAGTAGGTACGTTTTGAATCAGACTGTGATACTTGTATGGCATAGAGAAGTAACCCTATTTTGTCACATCTTTTGGGAATGTTGCCTTTCTGGGCACAGGTAAGACAGCAAAGGAATAAATCTGTAATCAGGAACAAGTGGGTAGATTTGTCTAAGAGTTAACAATATTCTCTATTATTTGTAATTTAGAAATGATAATTCGGTGAGTGATGATATCAGCAACCTTGTTTATGAAATATTAATATCCCTTAATGGAATAGTCAGATCAGGCTGCTTGTTTAATCTTGCTCACATTTCCCGCCTCACCACTGACTAGTTCAACAAACAAAGGACAAACTCTCACTATCCTCATTTCTCCGTTTTTAAGAGACACAATATGCTTCACCTCAACATCACGTCTGAAAGACTAAGTAGTTGCTAGAAGGGCCAGTTACGTTACTGAAGAAGCCTTCTGTAACAAACTAATGCTTTAAATAGAATTTTTGATTCCACACATTCAGTGTTCTCTATTCTGAGAGCTTTGTTACACTTCCCTCTCAATGGGTCTTCAATGCTGACCTGGAGGAACCAGTAGATGAGATGGCAGTTTAGACTGTAGGTGTATTTGATCATCCCTCTCTTCAGAGAGACAGCTAAGAAAACCTGCATTTGACATAGTTCTATCATGATTGCAGCTTCTGTTAAGTGGACACCTGTCTGTTAAAATTTGGAATGTGATTGCAAAATGAAGTACACACAAACTGCCGATCATTCAGTTCAAAAGTTACACCCTCCCACCAAACTGGGAGTAATTAGACCTAGCAGCTTTTGAAATTGATGTGTTCCCCACTTCAACTTTATTATCAGCTTTTTCTCTATCTTGTGAGTAATTCATTTCAATTTGAAGTCAATGAAATCAGTACTTTTTGTCAGGTTTGATTTTTTGTGGTTTTTTTTTTTTTTTAAGGCTGCATTAGAAGATTGGGATTGTACCTTAGTAATACATTACCTGGCCCCTCACTTAACTTTACAAAAAATCAGTGAAAAAAAGGTTCAGTCAGGATACCCGGATTTTATTTTGTCTGCATTTTGAACATTCTTAAGAGCATTGAAAGTATTCTCCTTTACAAGGCAGCAATAGAAATTACACAATGGGAAAGACAACGTGCTCTAGGGTATGTTCAAACCTGCCTTATTTCCTCCCATTATTTTTATCTTCCTTTGGGCGAAAATGGTTGCATGTGATACAAAACATAATCTTTACAGATTTCAGTGCACCAAATGAAGGAAGAATTAGATGCATTAAATTTATGTTAGTGGTGTAATATTTGTAGTTGCAATTTCCTGGAAGCTTTTCCTTACCACATTTATTCATAAATAGATCAGCTTTGCTTGATTAACATGATATTCCCACAAAGCAACATAGAATAGAGACTTTACTTGGCCATGAATATAATTCATAAAGAAAGGTATTAATTAATGAAGCGAAGCATATTATTACTTTTTGAAAAAAGCAAGAGAATTCATTACATTACCCTCTGTATATTAATACCTCTCAGATGGACTAGATGCCTTCATATTAACTACTGACTCAGTATACCTGTGTTGTCTTCACATTTGCAGACCAAGCTTTTGTGAGTGTGAGGGAACCCTTGAGATTTTGCATTCAGCTGTGTAGGTGGCTAACTAGATGCAAAGAACAAGCACACCTTAAGGTATCCCTATCAGTGGAGATACTCAAATCAGAACTTAGATTCCATACAAGAGATACAAAGAATGCATTGTGTACATTTGTAACTACACACAGATAAATGCTGGCCATCTCTGTTAGTTTCTGTACTTACTTTTCCCCTATGAATCCACAGTCATTGTATGACTTTTTTTAAAATAAGGAGGCTTCATGTGTACTGTATGTTTCTACATTCCTTTTACATATAGCAAATACCATGAAACTTTGCCTCACTAACAAGTTAGAAAAAACATTCTGAAAACTACACCCTAGTTTTCTATACAGCTTAAAGTTTTCTATACAGCAGGTGCAATGCTTTGTGCATTAGCTGGAAATAGAATAAAAAGACTCATTTACATTTTTAAACTTAAGAGACAAGTTACCGAATTTGGAAACTTTTTTTTTTTTGAAATTTTTCTATTATGACCATAACCACATCCAAATGACACAGGCAGAATTCCAGATATTTTACAATACATGTCTGAATAAAAGCTGGCTATGATTATAATGTCCTGTACATTTCAAACTCTTTTAGGATGTGGATGCCAGGAAACAATTTAAAGTGGATGAAAGTAGATGGAAGTGGGTTTTTTTTCTATTCTTTCAAAATTGTCACTGACAAAAGTGGAAGATTAAACAATTTCT
Organism: Pachyramphus minor; assembly: GCA_013397135.1. Lineage (NCBI taxonomy): Eukaryota > Metazoa > Chordata > Aves > Passeriformes > Tyrannidae > Pachyramphus > Pachyramphus minor. The sequence continues at coordinate 321,696 of VYXB01003821.1, forward strand.
CTTGAAATTTATTTCATAAAAGTTACATAAAAGAGAGTACTATGCCTATTTCTTTTCTTTGCACAAAATGCAGCACATCCATGTCAGAAGCATAATCTACCGATCCCCTTCACTGTGAAGCTGTTAACTGCAGTGGTAAGATTCAGCTGCACATGAAAAAAGTGCGCATAAAACTGTGAAGGTTGTCTTTGTATCTCGTTGATCTGTCTTTTGCTCTTTCAGAAGGCTGACTTGAATTCCCAGATAAAGATCTCTGGGAGACAAAAGGACTCATAGCACAAGTGGTGCATAGAAGTTGATAGTGGGTGACCTATAGAAGAGCAAGTGGCTGAAGATATAAGAGACCTGAAGTGGCTACAGAGCAATCCTAGGGAACTATATTTTTTGCTCACCCGACCAGTTCAGACAGATTTCATCAACTCTTCCGTGACCCAGTACTGTCTTCGAAATTTGCCTCTATATAGGTATACAGGCGGTGGACATGTACACTTGTGGAAGCACAGTTTCTGCTGAAGTCTGTACAAATCCTGTCTGAACCATCCCATGGAACAGCACCAGGCATTTAAGACAGCTGACACTTTTACTCAAAAGCTTTAGATAATGAAGTAGGAACTAATTCAGAGAAATCATATGGCCTGTATTATACAAGAGGCTAGACTAAATAGTCTTACTAGTCTCTTACGGCTTTAAAACAGATGGACTCAGGAGAACTATGGATCTGCAACTGATTCACTGTACAATTCACTGTACAACTGTACATTGCCTTTTCTGTTTCTCCATGTGATAACATGCATTATTCCTGATTCTACTTTACAAAGATGTTGTAAATTGATGACCATATATTCTTCTAAACATGTGAAGGATAAAAGCATAGTAACAAAAGATACCTCAAGAATATACCTCATGTATGATAAGATTTTATTCTCATTCACAGATGCCCAGTAAAATTAACCAAGTAGGTAGTATAGCAATATCTTTCTTTAAACTGAAAACAAATGAAATTGAGACCACCTGCCTCATTCATCCTTGAATTTCCTGGGGATTATCCATATAAGCAATAGCAAAACATTTACATAAAAAATTCTCATTGTATTAAAAATGCAATCTAATGTTTTTTTATTAAAAAAAACGATTGTTATGCATAATGGTCCTTTCAGAGTGATTCCAGCAATCGTGGAACACAGTACTTTTCAAAAACTGTTTTGTGTGTGAAAAAAAGTCTTAACACAGGAGAAGTCCAGAGGGAAAAACACACCATGTTTTTTCTGCAGCAAATGGCATTATCTTCAAATTATTAATTATCTTAGTGTTGTTTGTTTTAAAACACAAATTGACAAAAAAAAATGTTAAATGATCTGGTCACTGAGCTAGTACGACGTTATGAATATTAACTCAGGTTTCACCATAAAATTTAAGCATTCCATACACCTCAATGAATGAAGACCCATATGTGAATATTTGTAAAAAAACTGATGATGTAAATAAATGCATATAGTTTTTTTCTACCAGCAATAATATCACAGTAAGGTACAAAAAAATAAATGAAATCTCACCTTAAACTTTTCCTTTTTTTTTACCAACTGTTTTTCCTTCCTACGGTACAAAACGTAGTAGTAAGGAAACTCAATGAGAAGGTCTTTAACTAGTATACAAGTCAGCACTCAGACACAGCTAGATTTTTTACCAAATAGAGTCTCACCAACAGATAGTTGCTGCATTCCATATGTGTAAGCTCTCTAGACAGTGTAAGTATGGGTAAGATGGCCTCAAGCACCCAGAACATTTTAGTACTAGCAGTTCCTCTGATCAGCTGATCCACAGCTGAACAGAAAGATGCTCTTTCATATTCCTCTTACATATTCCCCAGTCCTCACAGGAGCCATTGTGCTAATAAAACCTCTCTACTTTTGTACCTCCATAATCAGGAACTGAAAGTACGAAGTCAGAAAATAAAAATAATAATTAAAAAAAAAAAAAAAAAACCAAAACAAAACAAAATCATGAGGCAAATTCTATGAATTGAGGATAGTAATGCCAAAGAACCACTCAGTTAATATACAACACTCAAAGTTTTACACAAGAAAACTTCTTAGAAAACTGAACAGACACTACTTCGACCTCCAGCAAAGGAAGGCTGTGACGGAGTATCTCTCCCTGAGAGATAAAAAAAATCTCCAGATTTTACTTTAGTAAATAAACAGAAAATAAAGGAATTACTACAGATTTTTCAACCTCCACATTCCTGGAAACAAGTCTCACAGTTTAAACCAATTCTCCCCCATCAATAATGTCTTTGAAATCATTATTCTCTCAATGGAAATCCATTGAAGAAGAAGGATATATTTTTCATTGTGTAATTACCACAGAGATGCATATTGTGATTCAGGCAGGCTTGTTAAAACTTCTACCACTAGTACCCGTGTCATGGACCCTAACAAAACATACAGTTTTGTACTGAAAGACAGTGTTCTGTCAACAATAAAATAAAAAGTCAAATAAAAAGTCAAATAAAAAGTGCCTACAGCTAGATGTATGGCATAAATATTTCAGCACTAGAGCTAAATATAGATTAAAGGATCTAATCAGTGTAAGATTCTTATAACAAAAAAGCTTTCAACAGGAAAAAATGCAGCAGTAAAACACACAGACCTTACTGCTTTAGTATGCTGTAGAACCTAAGGTATGACAAAAAATATATTAAGGGGGGGTAGATTGTAATAATAATAGCAACAAAATTCTTCTTTTTTTTTGCCAATAATAACCCTAAAGCAAAGCTCTTAAGTTTACTTCATAGCTGTTGTTGTTTTTCAAATGTCTTTTCATCATTTATACTATGATGTGGGGTTTTTTCTCCCTTTTAACTCAGTGTTGTGATGAAATCAATACAAATCTGCTCTTAACATATCTGTCTCTGACCTGTGTTTGTTTTAAGCTGTATCATTCATAATGGTGATCGATGGGTAATGCCATTCCTCTTTCTCCACAAAAAGCATGGAGCATAAAAAGTGCATATATTTTATGCCCAAGGTCAGGATAAAATTAATGGATAAGAGCTAGATAAAATGGAGTTCAAGCTGAATGGGCTGAGTGCTCTCTACAGGGTAAAGCCAAGGCTGGCAGTACAAAGCCCATTATACTCAAATGTTCTTGAAGCGCTTCAGAAGTGAAATTGTTTCCACAGGCTAATGCATAAAAGTACAAAGCTTTAACTTTTCTGTTTCACAGATAGCCTACAGATATTGGGCAAGTGTTCCTACTCGGGATTTTATTTAGCATATTCCATTTATCAATCTTTACCTTAAGCCATAAACCCATTTGGTGTTTATGACTAAAGTTGTACAAGCTATGTTTATTTGTCATTAGTGAACCTTACTTCATAGACTTTTCTGTTCATTCTCTCCCAATATCTCTGTCAAGATAACAAGTGCACAATAGAGCCTTTAAAAAACAAGAATCACACACATACAAAAAGCCTTAAATTTAATACAGAATGGAATCAGTAAGTAAATAAGTAAATTCTCACCATAAAATATGGTTTAATAATCAAGAAATAATAACTTAAACACTTTCTTCCTACAAATATAAATTGAAGCTTTATTTTAATTCAACCAGAAGATCACAGGAATGGTAGAAGGAATGGCAAAAATAAAAATCTGTTAGACTACTAGGGACTTAGCTACCTAATATTTTTCTTCTTTACTCTGGTTATTCTAACAAAATCCTCCCCTATGTCGAGAAACTTGACCCAGTATGAAAAGACCAAACTGCAAACAGAGTACACGCTTCACTTGAATGAAGTCTGTGGGAACCTACTAAGTACAAACTCATGATAGCAGTTCTGCAAAATATAATGTATTTGTTTAAGAAATAATGCAGTCATGCCATGAATGCTTATTAAAAATACTGTTTTGGGGTTGTATCTGAACATGTTTCAGTATTCATGCCCTTATTATAATCTAAGGTTAAGAGAAAACAAAACCAAGAGCAGCTGAGCATACATTACAGTGAAAATATCACTACTGACCACATTATCCTTTTTATCTGTTAATAATTCCCTGGATAAAGATCAAAGTAAAAATACAGCACTGTACCAGATTACATAAGAAAGATCTTTGGAAAGAAGTTGAATTAGAATATGACCCTTCTTTCCCATAGCCTGTATCAATAATTCTGTTGCTGTTGAAAGCAATTTAGCCTCTAGTGCAAAGACAGGGATATGAGGCTGTAAATTACCCATATAATTGTATGCCTTGCTATTTACTTTCAGTAAGAAATCCCACACCATATTGCTGAAATAAAACTGGGGGGCGGGGAGGGTTATTGAAGAAGCAGGCTGAGGTAGCTTTCCATAGACAACTGTCTATGTCACCCTATGCATAGGATTTCTCACTTTTCTGATTCTCTCACCCATCACACAGGTGGGAGAATGAGTGAGCAGCTACATGGGGCTTAGTTGCTGGCTGGGGTTAAACCATGACACCAAAACCTTAAAATCACAAGCAAATAAACAGGTAACTTCAGTAAGTCTGCAGTGATCACACTATAAGACACACATGTCAAATCCCCAATATTATAGCACTTCACCCAAATATTTTAGCAGGAAATTACTCCATAGCATTCACATAACTTCACTGTTGTTAAACTGGACTGCCCATATCAAACATGCAACTAATATATTTACATACTTGGTGTTGGGCTGCTAGATATCCAAATGTCTTTACTGTACCTAGGCAGAGATTATTTTGTTCTGCCGAGGTACAGGCTTAAGTTCACCATATTTGGACACACATATTCACAAACAGGGTTTTATTTTATGGCAAAATGTGTTTACATGCCACTTTTTTATCAGTTTTTGGTCTGTGCTTTGACTACTTGCTACAGTAAACTGCAGGGCAAAAAGAAAAATGCTAATGATGTAGCTGAACCTTACTCTTGGAATTCTGGATTATTTCTGAATCTCTTAAAAATAAGAAATCTGAAGATCAGAACAGGATACACTCACGTTTCTCACTGACGTGCACTGGTTTCACAGAGCATCTAAGTGCATTTAAGTGCATCTGTGTCACTCTTTTTAAATAAAACATTTTCAGAAGGCCTCTAAATAATGAAAACCAATTAGATTGACATTAGCTTCTACACTGTAATCAGCTGTGTCTTCTTTATGTTAAAAGGCTATTATTTTGCTACTCTTTATTTATGCCAAGCATGCAACGGTAATTGTTTATTTAATTGTTTATTGATTAAATCCCAATGAGCAAAATCAAAATATTGTATTAGTTGACTTTCTTATTTACATTACTCAAAATAATTTTAAACATTCTAACCCTTTAATTTCTAAGGATTTTTTTTCCCGGATAACTATTGCAATAGCAGTGTTGAGGTGTTCTTCACATCTTCACAGCATCATGCTGTGCTGCTCATTGCATAATGATGACCTTCTTATTTACAACAAAACCAAAAGCCTTGAGGTAGCATGTTAGGAAAAATTTAACTTTCCCAGAACAAGAAGGTTTCCCCAAATCATGTGGATTTCACTTACTGCTAGTAGAACTCAGGAAATTTATTCTGGTTCAGTTTTTTATGTGTCAATTCACTTTCACCAGAGAGATATGCAACCTCCAAGGTCAGGTTATAAAACAGTCATAAGGCAACCATTTCTAGGATATACAATGAAACTATAGACTTCAAACAAGAAGCTAGAAATAATGTGAATTCCACTCTTAAGGGAAGGCAAGAAAGGCAGGCACCTCTGGAGGACCTTGATCTTCAGTGGTACTCCTTCTGCAGACTTATGATGAAATAAATGTGTTCAAAATGCTTTCTGAAAACTGTAATTTAGGATGACAGAATTTAAATGCACTCAAAGAAAGTCAATACATACTAATTTTATAAAAGAATGCCATTAACAAGAACAGTGTAACTTGACATTTTCAAGAAATTTATTTAGATGAGCATTATATTCTGTTTTCCTATTCTTTTATTTCACAATTAGAAGGTATTGTCCTTGTATATGAACTTTGTAACTACATTATTACTGTAAGGCTTCATGGCAAAATTTCATCAGGTTATTCTCTCTTCCCTATTCCTTGTCTACCAAACTCAATTATCTTTTCCACTCCAGGCTTTGACTGACAGCACCTCCCAACAGCTGTTAACACTAATTAATTCCACAGATCTTCCTGCACCAATTTCACTTCAACAGTTCTCTGCTATAGTAAATGAGGGAGGTAATCTGGAAGTGGAGAAATTGTTTATAAAGTGTTTCAAACGCAAGAAGTGTCTTATTAAAATAAATAAATTTGTACATATTTTAGTAATCTATCCAATCACGACTTAAGTCTCTTGTCTGAATTGACTAAATGTTAAATGAGATCACAATATTTCTAAACTGTTTTTATTATTATAGAATCATACAACATTAAGGGGTTGGAAGGGGCCTTAAACATCATCTGGTCCTGACCCCCCTGCCATGGTCTAGGATACATCCCGCTAGACCAAGTTGCTCAAGTCTTTATCCAATCTGGCCTTGAACACTGCCAGGGTTGGGATATCCACAACTTCCCTGGGCAACCTCTTCCAGTGTCTTATCACCATCACAGTCATGAATATCTTCCTAATATCATACCTAAATTTGCCCTTTTTCAATTTGTACCCATTACTCCCTGTCCTATCACTGCAGTTCCTCATGAAGAGTCCCTCTCTACCTCTCTACCTTCCTGGAAGGCCCCCTTCAGACACTGACAGGTTGCTGTGAGGTGTTCATACAACCTTCTCTTCTCCAGGCTGAACAGCCCCAACTTCCTCAATCTGTCTTTTAGGGATGATGCTCCAGTCTTCTACATTTCATGGCCCTTCTCTGGACTTCCTCCAGCAGTCCTTATGTTGGGACACCAGAGCTGGGTGCAGGAACTCCGGTGGGGGGGTCTCACAGGTGCAGAGTAGAGAGGGAGAATCACTCCTTTGACCTGCTGGCCACACTCCTTTTGATGTAGTCCAGGACATGGATGACTTCCTAGACTGCGAGCACACACTTCCAGCTTGTTATTAATGAACCATCTTGACTACTTTTGCATCAGGTGGCAAACAAAACAGAAAGATCTCCGACCTTGACTCACACAAGATGACGTTTCAGTACCGTAGTTTTAGCCATTTTCATGAGTGCTAGAGAGAAGACATATTTCCCTTGGAGCTACAATACTGATGATGTATGGTTCGTTCATCAAAAGGCTATTACAATTGACTATATCAAACTCTTTTATGCAGGCAGATCTCTGCACATGCAGAGTGGTTTCTATTTTCAAAACCCCTACACTCTAACTTTTAAATACCCAAAATTATTTTTTTCCTACATAGAGAAGACAGAGTAATAGAGAAATAACAGCACAAAAGTATAAACATTCTGACTAGCATCACTTTGACAAAATTGCTTCCACAGATGTTACAGGAGGTCTCCATAGTGGGTGTGTAACCAATTGAAGGAAATAACTGTGTTCACATGGCAAATAGAGCAACTGTACAGTTACTGAGGTGTTCCCTGTGTCAGTCACCTTGCTAGAGGTTAACTCCCTATAATAAACAACAGGGATAATAAACATTATCAACCTTCTGCTCAAATACAACCATCTTTCTTCTCTGCACTATAATGTCAGCTCAAGGTGAAAACCCTGCATACTTATCGCCTTTTAATCCTTCCTTAGTGTGTTTTTGTTTCTGTAGATTTGTTCTCACTATTGCATCTGACCTGAGCTGCTAACATACAGTCTTGTCCTCAGAAGGAGGAGCAACAAATCACTGAGCATTAATCTTGAAACTGGTTTGCTAAAGTAAATGGGAATAGGTAGTCAACCGTGGCCTTATGACCAAAAAAAAAAAAAAGCCTCAACTCATGCAGCTTTAAAGAAACCTAAATAATTGCAAAGATTTAAATCTTATCAATAAAATATCAATTTAAACAAGCCCAATTCAATTTTTCATTCTTGTCTAACACTGAAGAGAGTGCAGGAATAGTGGCATAAACTATTCACAAATTTACATCTGTATATTTATTTTCGAGCTCTGTTTCCTAAGATAATTCTGTCACTTTTGATGTAGAAAACTGTAATAAGACACAGGCAAACAATAAAGACTAACCTAGAAATATAATACACACGGAATCACTAAAGGAGAAGGTGAACAGAGATTCAATTAGGAAAAGAAGATAGACTTCGGTGGTTGTACACACATTAAGGAAATATAAGAGCAATAAGAGAAATTTAATTCCCACTCTGAGGTGGTAATAGTTCAAAGAGACCAGGTTCCCCTTTCACAGGTGTGAAAGCTTTCAGAATTCTGTGAATACCTGCAAAATTTAATTTTCACTTGTGACAAATTATTTTAAAGCTTTTGTAGATACAAAGAAAAATTTGAAGATGTAGCCACAATGTAATACAATTTTTATAAAGTAACAAAACCATCAAATCTGCCAATTAAAATGTTTGTTTTAAAAAATCATTATTTTTAAGAAAAGGTCAACTTTTCTGGAGAGTCCCTGATTGAATCAGGCAGTCAATACTGACTTTTGTTGTAGGGAAAATCAAGGTGTAAAAAGTTTCAAAGTCCAAAGAACCTGACATTTTAATTTAAACACATCTAGATACATGCGTCATAAATAGATAAGCAGACAGATAGACAGGTAGATAGATAGGCAGGTAGGTAGATAGATAAATAGATAAGTAGATAGCCAGATACAGAGACACACAGACATACACACAGATACACACACATTGAAAGAGGTCTGAAGTGGACATGAAGTTGCTTCACTGTAGGAACTTTAATATGCGGCTAAAAAAAAAGTGGATGAAGTTCAGCAAAGTGTGCAAAGGCAGCCCCAGTCATTTAATGTTCTAATTTATTCTCTGGTATCCTATTTATCTGGAGAGCTGCATGAGCCATTTTTAGGCATCTACTGCTGAATATCAACTGCTGATGAGGTAGTATCTTTACTCCATTATGAGTAGCTGAGGAAATCTCCTGAAGTGATTGTATTTCTCTGTACATTTCTTAACATTTTGTATTAATATATTTGATGAAAAAATTCATTTAAGCCTGAAATAGCAGCTCGAGAAAACAGCACTGAGAAAACAGATGATATAGTAAAGGATGCAGAAGACAAATCTTTGTTTGGCATCATAGAAGTTCAGTGCTTATAGCAAGAGGACTCTGTTCATATACACCACAGTAAGGTATATACAGTGCTTAAATTTGCCTGTAAGTCTGTAAAAACTATATTAGTCAGATCAAAATTACAGCATGCTAAACAAGAATGTCTTCAATGCTTTGATTATGCTATTTATTAGCTACCCTAAAAATAACCACACGCTTGGACATGACTTCTGTTCTCAGTATTTAACTGGTGTTTCTGTTATCTTGAAGAACTTACTTTTGATTTACCAACACAACCAGGCTTACACTATCAAGGATATTGCATGACACATGCACTGGTGGATACAATACTTCCTCTCTTGTGGTACTTTAGTCTTTTCTAACGGCTGAACTCCCACCCAGCTGCTGGCTCCTTCACAGCCCTTCCTCAGCACTGAGGACATGGGAGAAAACAGGTTGAATGAGCTGGGTCAAGGCAGAGGCAGGTAGACTGCTTAACAATATCTCTAGTAGGAAAAACAGATTTGGGAAACATTAATGTCATTTAATGCTAATTAAAACAAATCTGCACAGTGAGCATCAAACACAAAAAACACCATCTTTCCTCCTGTCCCTACAAGCAGCAGTGTGGATGTCTCTTCTGCCAGCAAGCCACTACTCTAGCTGTTCCCTGTGTTGTTTCCCACTCTGCCTTTGTTCCCTTCTCGTCTGCCTGTCTCGTATTTTTGTCTTTTCTCAAATATGCTTTCACAAGAGCCTCCACAAGCTTCACTGAGGGGCTCAGCTGTGTCCGGCGGCAGATCTGTTGCAGAGCCTGCTGGAACCTGCTGGAACCAGCTGTGTCTGGCACCGGTCCTTTCCTGCCACCCCACTGCCAAAACCTCACCAGCAACAATCAAAACACTTCTATATTTATAACCGCAATTTAATTTCTAATTTAACAACATTAACCTGAATTACAAAATCTAAAATTTAGAAAATTCTGGAAAACAGTGAAACACAGTTTTATTTTATCAGTATTTGTGCCATAGTGTGTGATGTGGTTTTCATTTTGTGCAGGTGGCCATGAGAAATCTTAGCACTCAGGCCATCTTTCAGACAACATGAATTTAGAAGCACACGGCTGACAGTCACACCCTGATACAGTAGATTTTCATGCAGTTTAAACAAGGGCTATATTTTGCAGTTCTGTAATTTGAACTATGTGAAATAAATATTCTGGTATGAAAGCCATCACATCTATGCACTGTGTCTCAAACTTGCATTTTCATAACATATGAACTGTGCACACACCAATATTGTATTTTT
>VYXB01003821.1:341332-354995 GCA_013397135.1 Pachyramphus minor
GACATGAACAAAGTGAAGGGAAAATGAACAAACAGGTGACAATACCCACCTCGAAAATTCTATTTACCTAATATTTTTGTTACTGAAATCAAAGCAGAGACAACAGCTAGCAAAACTGAAATTGGACAAAATGCAGCAGGCAGGTAGGAGCTAGAAAAAAATTAACCAATGTGTTTCATTTTTCTTGTTATGTGACAGTAGTGCTTGTCTAAGAGAAGGTGGGAATCAGAGAAATGGACAAAAAATAGTGAAATAAAATCTCTGCTAATACCCTGAAAGTATCCAATGCATCTTTAGAAAAGGGGGATTCAGTGTCACAAGAAAGTTTTCATCACGACAGAACAGCAACCACTCTACCAGAAGAAACACTCCCCAGAAAAAAACTCAAACTTGGGTGACTTCCAAGAGCCTTGAAAACCTTGGCAGCTACGCATTTGGCATCTAAGGTCTTGGCAATGGTTAACCAGCCCTTGAAGTTACGGCATACTGCCATTTCCCAGCTCTTGGACAAGATTAATAATTTGGACAGTGTTGTGGGAACACCAAGATCATAAAATTTATTTAGGCAGGAAGGATGTTTTTTGGACTTATGCACGGCTTTCCAAGTGCTTATTTCATTTGAGAATACTTCTTACAGGGTCCAGGTATAGTAATAAAAAATCAAAACCTATAACACAGTTTTTAAAATGGTGGTAAAAGTGGAATTGGACAGATGGAACAAAGACAAGCTGGCAGAAATCTGAGCAGACTTCTTTATGTTTATTTTAAAAAATACTGAGAACACATACCAAGAAAAGATTGGGCAAGGACGCAAAGACAGAGATAAAGACTGGCAGAGGCTCACAGTAATACAGTTAAATAATAAATGCATGTTGCTAGTCACATAATGTCATCTTTTTTACAAAATCAAGATTGGCTGGAAAAAAGGGTTTCTGGGAGCCTGTCATTTTTGTGTCTAAGAACTATGTCTACGTTTTTCCTCATTCTCAAGTACCCGAAGTCTTTTTGGAAGCAAAGTATTGTAATTCCATTGTGGAAGACAAGGAAAATGTCCTTGTCTGAGTCTGAGTTTGAGTGGTCTTTGTATTGTCCAGTAATATTCCACTCATTTTTCTTATTAGAGTACTTTGGAGGATGAGCCAGCCTATAAATTTATCACCTATACTTCTTTTTTTCCTATTTTTTGTATTGAGTTATTTTGAGATCAGATCAGAGTTCTCCTTCTTGAAATGCTGCTGTCCTATTCAAATCCAGGGACTTACCTTCTGCAAAATCTACTGATTGAACGTATTCCCGTGGGAGAATACTAAAACTATCAGATTGATGGAGCACACTTCAGAATTCACTAATCCCCACAGCAAACAGGTTCTTTCCACACATCATGGAATGTCCTGAGTTAGAAGGGACCCACGTAGATCACTGAGTCCAGTTTCTGGCCCTGCACAGGACTACCCCCAAGCATCACACTATATGAGACTGTTGTCCAAATACTTCTTGAACAACAGCAAGGATCAACAAGACTTGGATATTGTGAGAGATGCAGAAACTCTTGGTCAGCCTTATGAATACAGGCTGAGAGATTTGAGTGTTATCAGCCTGGAGAAGAGAAGGCTCCAAGGAGACCTTATAGCACCTTTGAGCACATAAAGCAGGCTTCCAAGCAGGCTGGAGAGGGATTTTTTCAAAATGTATGTAATGACCAGACAAGGCCTGATGCTGAAAGGCAGCAGGTTTAGATCAGATATGAGGAAGAAATTCTTTTGTGAGCATGGAGAGACACTGGCACAGGTTGCCTAGAGAGTTGTAGCTGTGCCATCCCTGGATGTGTTCAAGACAAGGATGGGTGAGCAACCTGGTCTAGCGTCTGTCCATGGTAAGGGGCTTGGAGCTTCCAACCCAAACCATTCTATGATTCTATGATTGCACCTAATGTATGGGCTTAACAGCATGTGATGGGTGGTATCATCTCCACCTACGAAACACTTTGGACATAAACCACACTGCTGAGCCAGAAATCAATGCTCATGTATAATGCTACCAAATTCTGGGTAGATGTCATAAAATATACTGGCTTATGCTATGTTTAAAATTTCTAAAAATAAATCTTGAATGCAATCCAAATTATAAGTTAAATTTGAGTGTAGGGAGCATGAAAAAAATCTATGCTGAAATGTTGATCAAAAAAGATTAAAACAGATTAGGATGTACGAAGCATTCCGCACAGTAAAAGGAAAGAAAATGTAGGATATTGGGTTATTGTCAAATGATCAGATTTAACTCTACTTGATATGAAAAGACTCTCTTTGTATAAAGCACAAATATAGAAGCCCAACAAATGTAAGAAACCCAAATAATTCCCACTAAAAATTTCAGTCATGTTACTGAGCATTTTAAAACTCACTGTTTAATGCCCTGGGGAAATGTTCATTTGCTAAATATTTTTTTAAATAAAAGTTTATTTACCAAGATGTTTGTCAAATCCCAAGTTCCTGTAAGGTTGTGCTGTTTAACAGAATAGCCTACCAAGACTTCTGGTATCTTTTAATTACTCAGAAAATATGACAGACCTATGACAAATGTTTTTGTTTAAAATTATAAATTTGAAGGTGACTTTCCCTGGAGTTATTTTCTATATGGCGGTTGATATCAATACGATATTCTACTTTTCATACAGAAACTGAATAAATGAAGAGAATACTTACAATTAAAAAAAAACAGCTGAAAGAAGTGAAAAACTTTTTTTCTCAATTACTCAATGTTTAACAAGTTAGATAAATTCACACAGGGTTTGGAAATCATCATAAAATAGACAGATTTCAGAACTTTACAAAATATTGAACTTCAGCCAGCAACTCTTCTGTCTTGCCTGATACACTAGTGCCTTCTCATGAATTTGTCCATACTTTCAAAATAACATAAAATATAGAACTGTGTTGGTGATATATACACCTTAACATATTTTTTTTTTTAATGTATTATATGTTTGAATGTACTGACATATGTACTTTCAATAGAGAGACCAGGAATGATTGGATAAGAAGAGGAAAATCCAGACACTTCTCTTTTCGATTTTAACTTAGGCTTCCAAATCCTATCACTGAAGATGGAGTCTTCGCTCTCTGATCACAGAAGCAAAACCAGCTGTTTAGTGATTCCTCATTTCTTGAAATCCCCATATTTAATTTCTTTTCTGAAGTGGGAGTAGAATTTACCTGAGTTCTTTCCTTTCTTCCTTCTTTCCCCCACAACATTTAAATACAGAAAAAGGAAACTAAAAAAAATTTACCTAATTGGAAACTATCAGGCTAATATATATACATTTAAAAAAAGTATCTTCCAGAAGCAACTATTACCATCAGGTCTGGAAAGCACATTTCGCAGAAAATTTTAAGCAAAACTAACTACTAGGATCTGTGAAAATAGGATCTGTACAGTATGAAAATGTGAGCTAGCCTTATAGCAGCTTATAGCAGTCTCACAGCACTGTTAGATCATTTTGAAGCCTCTTTCAAAAGAGGCTTCTTTCACAACCGAAATGTATAGGGTAAAAGATCTATAAAGTATGAATACTCCCTGACTCACTCTCTCACCCATATGGGTACTTACTCCACTGAATTGTGTATACTTTCCCCACTACGACTTCATAAAAGTTCTTCTTAATTGACAAGCTTCTTTGGGTGACACCAAATAAAGAAATCTATGACTATAAATGCAAATCTGCATCTAAAAATGCAAATATCAGTATTCAGAACACTGCATATTTGGACTTCACAAGGGCGATTTCATTAATGTAGAAGAAAAATGTTGGCACATTTCTATAGCTTTCTCTTTAAGCCTTTTGCCTCTCAGGATAGTGTAGTGCAGTTTTGCAACATGGAAAAAAACATTGTAGTAGGTCTGAATCTTGTTTGTCAGAGAACAAACAATTTCAATTTAAGTTCCAGCATGGTACAATGAAATACTTTGAACAGTGAAGTCTACAGCTTGTGCTGGACCCATCTACCAGAACAGTCATGTGTGCTTATACTTAGCTGATCAACCCTAACCTAAACAGATGTGCACAGGAAGTACTGTGGTGAAAGCAAAGTTATCTGTCGACCTCTGGTGTTTTGTTTGTACATGAAAATTCAATGCTCTATAAGACATTAAAGGCACACCACTGAGACACTATGGCAGCTAAGAAAATATTTCGGAAAATTTGTATTGTCTATGTATTTTTCTACTTTTGTCTTTAATACTCTCATTTGATTTTCTCATTCTAAGTAAGGTTATAACCTGACAATCTTAAACAATCAGACACTGAAATGGAGAAAGTTGCAGCTACAGACTTTCTCCAAAATGATACTTTATCAAATTACTAAAAAAGTTAAATCATCTGTATATTTAGTATGCCATGTGAAGATACTCTAGCTTCTTTATAATGACTTTGTTTAAGAGGTAATTCAAATATATTTGAATGCTTAATCATAATGACTTTAAAAAGTTAAACAGATTTTAGAGGAGTCTATTTCACTCCATATCACTATAAATAATACATGGACCAAAAAACAAAACAAAACAAAAAAAAAAAGCTTCCTCCTTGTCAAATGCAGTGGGGGAGCAGATTTTTTTTTTTTTTAAATTCAGTTTCTCTTTATCTGTATTGCTAATTACTTACTCAAGAAGTCTCTAACTCTCAAGTCTGAACCCAGCCTACTCACCAGGAATAATACTATCTTTTTAAATCATATTTTCTCTTTCAAAATTGTTTCTGAGGAATTTGAAATTGGCATCATACCAAGTTTCTGAAACAGAACGTATACTGTGTATTCTCATAAAACAGAATTGCATCTCTATATTGAGGTTTGGATTTTAATTCATGAAAGGTAAGAAATGGAGAGGAGCACTGTCAGTAATCCCTGTCTATAAGCACAGTTGGAGAAGCAGTTCAGCTCTGACATGTGTTTCTGTCTAAACTACACGATCAAGGGTTCACTCATACTGGCAGTCCTGGACTCTTAGGATCCCTGCCCCAAACAGGCTCATCTGTGGGCTCAGACCAGGCTGTTCAGGGCCTAACCCACCTGAACTATAAAACCAACAAGGATGGAGATCATCTGACCTCCCTTGGACCCAGTCCCACCCAGTTGTTCTGCTGGGGAAAAGGCTTTTCCTTATCTCCACCCTGAGGCTCTGTTGTTTCAGCTTGTGTTGCTGTCTCTCACACTCCCACCACACACTGCTGTGAACAACCCAGCTCTATTTCCGTCATCCCTCCCTTTGGTGCTGAGGATGCTGCTGCATGCTGCCCAAAGCCATCTCTTCTCTCAGATGAAGCAATGCCAAGGCCACAGTCCCTCCTCACAGGGAGGAGGCTCCAGCCCCACTGCCTCAGTGGCCTTCCTTCAACTCCTGTCATTTGGCTGTATTTTCAATACATTAGGGTAACCAAAACTGTAACCCATAAACCAGATGTTGTCTAACCACACCTACACACAGCAGGAGTAATTCCTGCCTTGATCTTCTGACTCTGTCACAGTTCACACAACCCAGAATACTGCTGTCTATCTTGCAGAAATCCTATCTGTCATTCAGTTAAATGAGGCATCACCTGGTTCCCTTAAACAGCTATATACCCAAATGTCTTATGAATTAGCTACTGAAATATTGGTACAAATATCCTGTTCCCTAAATACACAATGAATTAAAATTGTTTGCTTAGGAACATTCTGTTCTAACAAAAAAATTTACATTCAGCAAGTAAGTTGTGACTTCCAACACAAAATCATTAAAAATA
This sequence comes from Pachyramphus minor, assembly GCA_013397135.1. Taxonomy (NCBI): domain Eukaryota; kingdom Metazoa; phylum Chordata; class Aves; order Passeriformes; family Tyrannidae; genus Pachyramphus; species Pachyramphus minor. The sequence goes on from VYXB01003821.1 coordinate 347,109, forward strand.
ATACTACTTTTAAGAAGGTGTGTTTTCTTTTGGCAATATATCTGGAAACAACTTGTTAAGCTGTCAAATTCTTTTTCCTGGGCACCATTAAAGAAATCTACTCTGTCAAAAACTTCTTCAAGAAATCGCTTTATTAGAAATAATGTGCCTCAACAGATATTAAAACAATGACAATGGGCCATTAATGTAGATCTAGTTCAGCACGCTTTGTAACCTGACAGGTTAGTATATATGTAGACTACAAGTGCCATAAATAATTGGACTAAACTAGTGGTCTTCATTTCAATGGAATTCTGATTTGTACTTCTTCAGGGGTTTTTTGGTGTGCTTTTTATGTGTGGGTTTTTTGGTTTTTGGTTTTTCTTTTTTTTGTCCTCAGAGCCTTTTTTTTTTTTTTAGTTTTTTTTTTTTTAAGTTTTTTTAATTAGAAAGAGAGGCAGAAATGTCAGATTCTTGCTACCAAAACTATTCTACTATTGTGTTACACAGTTTATGAAACTGTTTCTGTACAGGTACTTGTTAAGAACATAAAACAGTGAACAATGTGAACCAAAAAAATTTTTTTCTTAATACATAGATTCTGTCAATGGCCAAGATCAGATGCAGAGGTTAGAGCGTAACAGGACAAATGTATCAACCGTCCTCAATGTACTATCCCAGCATTCAGGGATTTGAAGCTCAGGGACCCTTTGTGTACCCTTACAAAATACACTCTGTTGCATTCCTAGAACAGAAAAGGGGGATTATTCACTGCTCTGTTATTTTCTGTATTTTCTATCAGAGCTCTATAATACTGCACGTGAAAAATTCATAAATAGACGTAATTGCTAAAAGTAGGAGAAAGCTCAGGTACTGATGACCTGGAATACACTTTGCAGAAGAAATTCTGTCAGCCCCCACAGGTGTTCAACACACACCACTTCTCCCTAATCTCACATTTACTAACTCATAGAAGGTATCAAAATCCTTTCAAAAAGAAGTGCTTATTGACCCACCCAGTTGACGACATGCTTGCCTTGACAAAAATAAATGTCTATGAAATGAGAATAGGCAGAATTAAAAGGAAAAAAAAGAGTGCCAAAATAAGTGGCAATAAAATAAATGAAAAAAGAAATCATGTGTTTGTGATGCCATTTCCAATAGATGGTTTTCTAGTTCCCATTTTGCTTTACAAATGCATGCTTATATTGCCAAATTTCATGGAAATGAGCAGCACAGCCATTTAAAAGACATCAAATAAACATCCTTTTTATTACAGTGAAATGCAAATATCAAGTCTTAACAAGTAAATCTAGGGTCTGTAATTTTAAAACAGCAATAACAATAACCTCAGGCTATGTTTTCATTTTGTGGTTGACTTTATGAGAAGCAACTGTTATTTCTGTGTGGCACTTCAATGAGTCAGAGGCATGCTCATTCCACTTAAAACAATGGCACTCTGGCACTATTTGTGATGGAAAGTCAATGATTATTGGCAAATCCAATCATACTGTCCATCATATTGCCAGTGACAAGGTTTTAACCTATTTCAAAATGAAATGTCAGTGTTTGCATAAACATTTCTCAGGCAGATTAAACCTAAGCAAGAATACAAGTGAACCCCATGACAAAATTCTGTAATAGAAAACCTCTAACAGATTCCCCCAAAATCCAGGTAATTATACTGGAAGTTTCTTAACAGACAGACAGAAGATAGCAATAAATGGTTTGTCTATATGTGGTTGCCCTTTAACAGACACACAGAAAATGCGCCTTCATTCAGAACATAACAGTTTTACAGATAGACTTAGCCTCCTTACCAGTCTTGAAGAAACAAAGAATACATACAACCAAAGAGACTTTGTCCTTTGTGACATCCCTGAGATAGATAAGACATTTTTGTCTTTGTAGATATAAAATGTTTACTAATCTTATTTCCTCATATACAGGAAATCCATGTAAGCGATGAATAGTTACATGTGCATTTTATTGTGATTTCCAGATGGAACTAAGCTGATATAATAACTTAAAACAGATCTGATAAAAGTTTGCAAGTTGTCAGAATTTCAGAATAACTGAATACCTTAAACCAGCAAAGACAACTGTAAGACAGTTTACATTTGGGACTTATGATGGAGAACAATGTGCAAATTTGTTTAGCATATTCTTTAGATTAGGTTACACACAGAATAGATCCTTTGAATTAGTAGCTGAGAAAGAGTAAAATATTCAAAACTGTGTTTAATACTGCATAGATTTCAAAGAGCTTTATATCTCAGTCTTTTCATGGCAAATTCTGACAAGACTTATGATCCTCCTGTTAGATTCTGAAAGTTCAAGATGAAGAACCTATTGCCACTACTGTAGTTAGAGACAATTTTATTGATTTTCTTCATAGTCAGTTTTTATTTATAGTCAATTTTAAGGGTCTAAGAGAAACCATGGTGTTCAATGATTCTGCTGGAGCCTATTCACCAAAGAAGTTGTTTATTCTTTAGCCCTGATCACCACATCTTCAAGCCCATTTATGTCTATGAGACTCCTCAGTGAGAAAGCTGTTCTCCCAAAATACAAAGCAATATGTATGACAGTTAGAATGGGTGATGGACCTACTACATTGACCTGGTTTTGGCCACAACAGTGCTAATTTTTGCAGCAGCCAGGAGGAAGCATGACGAAGACCTGGAGGTTATTCTATACCTCATGTCATCATCTGGGGAAGTGGGAAGAGGTCCCTTCCAGGTCGTGTATTGACCCAACTTGGTGTTGTCCCCAAATTTGCTAATGATAAACTCAATCCTCTCATCCAGATCATTAATGAAGATATTAAAGAGGACTGGGCCCAACAGTGATCCCTGGGGGACCACTAGTGACCAGACACTAACTGGATGCACCACCGTTCACCATCACTTCTGAAAAGTTCCCCCTTTCCAAAAATTTGACCAGTAGGACCAGCACCTTCTACAACAGGTATGAGGCTCTGACACTAGAAGGCCAGACAGCTGATGAGGTGAGTGAAGGTCCCTCAGGGGTAGTGGGCTTTTCTAAAGCAACACCACCTGTACCCTGCACCAAGACCTCCTCTGTTGAGAGAAAAAGAAGGGTAGGTGTAATAGGAGACTCCCTTCTAAAGGGAATAGAGGGCCTCATATGCAGACAGGGAAGTCTGCTGTCTCCCAGAAGCTCAAGTAAGGAAAGCTCCTGGAAAACTCTCCAGTCTTTTAAGGCCTTCTGATTACTATCCATTATTGACTGTTCAAACTGGCAGCAACAAAATAACAACGAGAAATCCAAGGGCAATCAAAAGAGACTTTGGGGCCTTGGGACAATTGGCTGAAGGATCAGGAACACAAGCATTGTTTTCCTCGATCCTTCCGATAACAAGGAATAATATTGATATGAATAGGTAGATCCATCAGGTCATTGTGTGCCTCTGAGGTTAGTGCAATTGGAAAAAATTTGGGTTTGTTCACAATGGGATGATCTACTCAATACGTGGCCTACTGACACCTGACAGGACTCACCTATCTCAGAGGGGAAAAAGTTCTAGCACAGGATCTAGCTGGGCTTGTTGGTAGAGCTTTAAACTATCTTGGAAGGGGGAAAGGAACAAAATCAGGCTCGCAAGTGGTGAGACATGGGATGGTATGCCAAAGAAATAAGCACTGGGATCCCTCAATCTATTTCATGAGGTGTTGGCTACAATGAACCAAGCCTGAAATGTTTCTACACTAATATATGCAGCATGCGGAACAAACAAGAAGAGTTCGAAGCTTAGGCCCAGTCCCAGAGATTTGACATCATTGACATAAGACAAAGCTGGTGGGATGAGTCCGGGGATTGCAGTGCCATGTTGGATGGTTACAAGCTCTTCAGGAGAGATAAACTGGGCAGAAGATGTGGAGGGGTGGTACTGTATGTAATAGGATGATTAGAATGCATGGAGCTCACAGGTGGCAATGGCACAATTGAGAGCCTCTGGGTGACAATCAAGGCTCAAACAAATACTGTGGATGTCATCATCGCAGTCTGCTATAGACCACCCAGCCAGGACAATGACACCAACAAATTTTTCTTTGAGGAACTAAGGGACAATTCCAAGTCAACTGCCCTTGTCCTTATGGAGGACTTCAGCCTGCCAGAAATCAACTGGGTGCACCACAGAGCTGGTACAACATGGGTCAGAAGATCCTTAAAACACCTGGATGGCAACTTTATAAAATAAGTCCTAAGAGAGCCGACTTTCAAAGATGCTTTCCTTGATTTACTACTTGTCAACAGAGTGAATCTCGTGAGTGAAGCAAAGATTCATGGCTGTCTTGGCCACAGTGACCATGAGGTGGTCAAGTTTAAAATTTCTGTTGACAGAAGTGCCAGCAAACACTCAACATGAGGAGAGCAGACTGCAGGTTATTCAGTGAAGCAGTGAATAAAGTCACCTAGGAAAACGTTCTTTGCAGGTGCTGGGGTTCATCAGTGCTGGTCACTTTTTAAACATCACCTCCTAAGGGCACAGGAAGAGGCAACTCCAAAATGTTGGAAGTCACACAGGTAAAGCAGAAGGTTGGCTTGGCTGAACAGCAATGTTATGTTCTCTCAGAAATAAGGCAAAAAGCAAGGCGTATGTCCAGTGGAAGGATGGTCAGAGATGCAGCTTGCCACTGTAGGGAGAATATTCATGCAGCCAAAGCTCAACTGGAATTGAAGATGGCCAGAACTGAGGGGGACAGTAAAAAGAGTTTTTTTCAGATATATTAACAGCAAAAGGCAGTGCAGAAGTAACACCGGCCCTTTACAGGATGAGGGTGGTCATCTCACAAACAGGGACAGACATGTCTTCAACATGGATGATGGACCAAGAGGATCTCAGTGCCTTGAGTTGGAAGACCATGACTGCAAGAATTATCAATTCCCGGTTGACCCTGAACTTTTGAGGGATCTGTTACTTCAGCTGGATTCCCTACAAATCTATGGGGCCTGATCAGATTCATCAGAAAATAGTCAAAGAGCTGGCTGATGTCATCACAAAGCCTCTCTTGATTATTTTAGACAGGTTTTGGGAATCCAGAGAGGTCCCAGCTGACTGGAAGCTGGTGAACACTGTTCCGATTTTCAAGAAGGGCAAGGAGGAACCCAGAGACTACAGGCCTGTCAGTCTCACTTCANTCAGATATATTAACAGCAAAAGGCAGTGCAGAAGTAACACCGGCCCTTTACAGGATGAGGGTGGTCATCTCACAAACAGGGACAGACATGTCTTCAACATGGATGATGGACCAAGAGGATCTCAGTGCCTTGAGTTGGAAGACCATGACTNATACAACAGGGTAATCCACTTAACTAGGAAAGCCAGTAGATGTAAACTTTTTGGACTTCTGCAAAACTTTTGATACTGTCTCTCACAGTACCTTTCTGGACAAAACGTCAAGCACACAGCTGGATAACTGTGTTACATGATGGAAGAGCAACTGGCTCACAGGTTGGGTGCGAAGAGTTATAGTGAATGCAGTAACGTCAGACCAGCATCCTGTCACTAGTGGGGTTCCATAGAGCTCCATCCTCAATCCAGTTCTGTTCACCATCTTCACTGACAACCTGGACAAAGGTCTCAAAGGAATACTAAGTAATTTTGCTGATGACATTAAACTGGGAGGAGCTGTCAGCTTTCTCAAGGGCAGAGACCCTGCAGAGGGACCTCACCAATCACTGACCGCATGAACAAGGGTATGCACTGGATTCTGCACCTGGAATGGGGCAATGCCGGTTGTGCGTACAGACTGGGGAATGAGAGGTTGGAGAACAGCTCTGTGGAAGGGGAGCTGAAGGTCAATGGCAAGTTGAATGTGAGTCAACAGTGCCCTGGAGCCAGGAGGGCTAACCCTGTTCTGGGGGGGCATCAGGCAAAGCATCACCAGTTGGTCATGGGAGGGGGTTGTCATGCTCTGCTCTGCACTGGGGCAGCCTCTCCTTAGTGAGGTGTGTATATATGTGTGCAGTTTTAGTCACCTCAATATAAAACAGACATTAAACTCTTAGAGAGGGTCCAAAGGAGAGCAAAGAAGATGGTGAAGGGCCTTGAGGGGAAGTCATATGAGGAGTGGCTGAGGTCATTTGGTCTGTTCAGCTTGGAGGAGACTGAGGGCAGACCTCGTCATGGTCTTCAGCATCCTCATGAGGGGAAGTAGAGGGACGGGTACTGATCTCTTTGCTCTTATGACCAGTGACAGGACTCAAGGAAACAGCATGAAACTGAGTCAGGGGAGGTTTAGGTTAGATATCAGGAAAACGATTTTCACCCAGAGGGGGTTGTGCATTGGAATGGTTCCCCAGGGGAGTGGTCACAGCACCAAGCCCGACAGAAGCATTTTGACAGTGTTCTCAGGCACATAGTGTGACTCTTGGGGTGTCCTGTGCAGGGCCAGGAGTTGGGCTTGATGGTCCTGATGGGTCCCTTCCAACTCAGCTGACTCTATGATTCTATGAATAAATGACTTTCATAATAAATGTCTGAAATATCCCTTTGTTTAAGTGAACTGCTTGTTAGAAAGAAACTGCAATACACACTACATGCAGAGTTTCCAATCTTTTCAGAAGAGTAGAACTTTTAAATGTACATAACATTTATTTTTAAAATTAATCTATTTTTCAAAATTGGGTCTCATGAGTTATCAGCCAACAAAGGTGCTTGAACTCTAAAGGGCTGAGCTCTTGGAGGATCTTGCTGAGACCAAATGGTATATGCAGAACATATGAACATGAGGCCATCATTTAGAATACCTGCTTATACTGTCACTTAAGTTTAGGCAACTCACTAAACAAAAAACACCATTCCCTTTTCCCTGAATATCTCCTATTAAGACCCATACCCTTCTGTTTCAGGACTTAAGCAAAACCAAACCAAACCAAACCAACAATAAAAGAAACCCCCACAAACACAAAAATACCACAAACCCCTCCCCCCACAAAAAACATAACCAAACAAAACCAAAACAGAACAAAACAAAAAAAACACACAAAAAAACACACAAAAACCACCACCACCGCGAAAAACCCCAAACCCAACCCAAACCAAACCACACACACACACAGAAAATAAAAAACAAAACAAAACAAAACAAAACAAAAAAAAAAAACAACAACAATAACAACAAAAACCCACACCCAAACAAAACCAGATTTTTGAGGTATCTAAGCATCACAGGAACTATGAATAAGCCTAAATTTAGGTTTTCAGTTTTGAAAAATGTGAATAAAATGAGAGGTTTTTCTGCTTGCATTTTGTGGGTTTGACATTTTGCAACTAATGAAAAAACTAGAAGATCTGACTGAAGTCCAGGTAAAAAGATCTTTTTCTCACTGAAGTCAATATGTTCTCAATTCAATCCTCTGTCTGGTATATGAAACACACAACAAAAAATTATTGCTTTTGGGCTTACTAATGGCTTTTCTGCACTTGGCTTCATCTTTTTGCCATAAATCAAGTTCTGAAAGACAGTAGCTTTTTGAAAGGGGGAAAAAAAAAACCCAACACAACCCCCCCCCCCAACCAAATAAAATACACACATACACCAAAAAAACCTGGCAACTTTTCAGCCTCTCAATTCACTTTCCTTGAAAGTCATTTTGCTGCAGGTGTAATGAAGAGGGTTCCCCAGACAGCCTACTTGCTTATCTATACAGCCAAAACCCAAATAAATCTCTGTGTGAACATTAAGATAGAGGTTGTCCATACAGATTTGTTTATCTTAGGAGCTAGGCTGATAATGCCATTTAAGACAAGATGATATATTTTATGAAAATAAATTACAGGCCTAGTGAAAACATGGCAGTGCAACAGCTGAAACAATGGAATATATAGGAGCTAAGATGAGCTTTTGAGCTTGGAACTAAGCTATATGCACTGAATTT
>VYXB01003821.1:355360-381352 GCA_013397135.1 Pachyramphus minor
TAATTATATATTATAAAATATAGAAGTATTATAATTCAGAAGAGAGTAGAATGGCATATTTTATTTGAAAGTCAGCTACAATGATCCAGCTGCCCAACCAATGTAGGGTTGTCAAAAAGTTAAAGCAACCACTAGTAGCATTATCCAAATGGCTCTTAAACACTGACAGGCTTCAGTCATCAACCACATGGGTAGAAGCCTGTTCCAGTGTTTGACCATTGCCTCAGTAAAGAAACACTTTCCGAGGTTCAGGTTCAGTCCAAAACTCTCTTGATACCACATCCCACAACTGAATTTTTCCAGAAGGAAGCTGTGAGGGGTAGTATCAAAAGTCTTACTAAAATCCAGAAAAACCTACCCACTGCCTTCATTTCATCCACTAGGAAGGTGACTTTATCATAGATGGATATCAAATTAATTAAATAGGGCTTTCCCTTTGTGAACCAGTGCTGACTGCATTTTCTTAAAATGCAGTTCAGATTATACCCAGTATAATCTTCTCCAGGAACTGAGGTTAGAACTACCAAATCTGTGGTTTCCTGGGACTTCACTCACACACTTAATGTAAATTAGAATAACAAATGGCTAATTCCCAAGACCTTCAGTAGAAAATGGAGAGTGATCATGCAGTAATGATAATAAAAATAATTCAGATAATAACAATAATTCACATTTTCACTTAATATGCCCTGAATACATTAGGGATTTTTTTTTTGGTGTTGTTATTTCATATTGATTAAAAAAAAAAAAGCAATTCTAGAGATTTTGGGTTTGAGGAGATACATTAATTTTATGAAGGACCAGAGTGTCATAAGCCAAGATCAGGTGTATTGATAGTCCTAATGAAACACCTGGTTTTAATCAGTGCTTTTTGACTGTAATTGACTGAAAAGCTCATTGAAGTCTTTCCACTTGAAGAATTACCTCATTATTCTGTTTTGTTGTCATCATATTAAGCATGCACTGACAACGTAGGTCACAAGATCCATTCAATATAAACAAAAGTCCTAAAATGTTACTATTATTATGTAACAACTTACATCACAGTAGATTCTTTGTAATAATTTTACAGTTAATAGTTTTAATAGAATAATTTAAATCATGGTGGACTTCAATCACAATTTTGCACGACATCCATTTTTAACTGAAGACAAAGAAATGTCATTTGTACTTAACTAGTAGCAAGATGCCACTTAATGCATATAAAGATAAACAGAACAGTAGTAAGCCAGCTGTCGAACTTCACATTAGTTTACAGCAAGCACTGAAAATACCTGAATTTATATATATTATAACAGAATTTTATATCCTGCCTCAGCCTTAGAACATTCATAAGTTTCTCTCTCCCACAGACTGCTTTAATCACAGTTCTTTCAATCTTCTACCACACTAATGTAATGAAACCTCCTTTGTGGCATCAGCTGAAAGTCACTGCTTATTACTAGTTCTAATTAAAAAAAAAAATTTTCTTTGAAAAGATCCGTTGAACTTCTCCTTCCTTTTAATGTTCATATGCTTGCCAAAAATATTTTGCATACTTTTGTAAACTTGCTTTGCTTCCTATGTCATATCTTTGAAAACTTAACAATCATAGTAATAAATACCATTTTATGACCCATTGCCAGGCTATGCAAGTACTATTTTTTCAGATATATGTGAAAAAGCATTCTTACTAATCTTTTTCCGTATTTGAAGATCAGTGCTAATTACATTAAAATTGATTTAATTTTACTGCCACCTCAGTACACTAGTGTCTAACACATCCTACACTTCAGCAAATATTGATGTCATCCTAATGGTACAGTTAATAAGACATGAGCATACATAGAAATTGCTAACGTGGAAAGCCGAAGACAGACCTACTATTTTTCTAGTAAATGCTTTGGTTTTATTATTCTATATTAGATCATCTCATATGAGGATTTGCTCTGATAACAATTAAATTGAAACTATCAAACTGCTAATACCACTGCATTCCTTACAGATATGCTGACACTGTCAGAGGTTGAGCAACTCATCATCATATTCTCTCCTCAAACACAAAATCTCTAGAATTGCATTATTTTTTTTATCTATATGAAATAACAACACTAAAATAAATCCCTAAAATTCTGCTGTCAATTTTATTTTCATGTTTTGCAATGCTGACAGCTGCATCACTATTTAATATCATCAGAATTTGTTAAGTGAGTGGGCACACAAATATGTCAAATGCATCCCAAATTAAGTCCACAGGTTATAATAACAACAGGAAATACAGCACATGATTAACTGCATCGGCTTTCACGTTCACTCTTTCATTGGCTTCACTTGAGGCAGTGGGTTTAGGCCCCGGAACACTGAAAACTTGCACAACCTGAAAACCTGATACTGAACCAACAGGACTCTACACAAGGCCAAGGGCCTTACATTCATGAATAACAACGAAACCCAGGAAAAGCAACTGCCTTCTAAAAATTATTGGTGTAATTAGAAAAATTTTGCACCTTTTTTTTTTAATCAATTAAAATAGACAAATGGCCTGCCATTTTACAAATCGATAAAAAAACCCCACAATGCAACTTTGAATGACAGTTTTATTTAAATTGAACTATATTCCGTCCAGGCAGAAACTGGAAGTAGTTAGATTTTATATGTATATACACAGAGCACTGCAAAATATCAAAATGATAGCACAAAAGCATGAACCCTCCACCATCCTTATTCAGAACATCTTGCAATTGTACACCTCGTTAATGCTCTACCATTTCTCATAATTTGCAATATCACATCTGTATGCTGCTTCTATCTGGGTCTTTGAAGAACCATATCAAAATGGTTGCTTATTGTATACAGTAGATCATGGTTCTTCAGCGTTAGGAAATTTCATGTTTTAGTTCTGTGCTTACATAACGTGATAGTCATTCTGTACGGACAGACTGGCAGGAGAAATACTTCTCATCCCCCTATTATTACCTTTTCTATTGTTCTCATTATCACTTGTTTTTGACAGATTTTTGATGATCTGGGGATGATGATTTGGGAAAAAGGATTCAATCATCACAGGCATCAATGAGTGGGAAAAAAGTATAAACCAAATGCATTTTAAAATTGATCTGCTCAGCGTGGCTCAGTTCGCATTTTCCAAGTGTACAGCATATATTCACTCTTGTTATGAAAATGCCTAAAACTCTATATGCAGTCATTAGATAGTAAATGGGAATACCCAAATAGGGATCATGCTAAAATTAGTCACTTAACTGTTGCTTGAAAGTATTTAACAGGTGGACATTCTTAGCCAAAATTGTCAGTAAAGAATTCTTTCAAGCTAAACAGAGCTGCTCTGCTTTTGTCTGGCATTATTTCAATTCCTCTTCTTAGGTCACAACTGTCAGACATCTATCTATGAACTAATTACCATTCATAAGTTTACTTTCTTTCACAGATATATATAATAAGCACAAATATGATATAGTCTAGCCAGCTTACTGATTTCAAGTCAGTGTTTATCTCTTATATCTGTACTGTCCTAAAAATGTGCAGCTTAAGTAATTTTTATGCTGCCAATATTTCAAAAAATAAAATTGATCCTATGCACAAGTAAGTGAAATTGAAGTGAATGTTTTTATAGCATTTTATGTAAAACAGAAATTTGGCTGGATAAAATTCGGTGATGTAAAATTCATTGAGAACTAGAAGAAAGAAAACAATTTTACAAAATTTTACAAAAACATGATACAACTGAACAACCAATCATGTTAAAAGAATATGTGGGACGACAAAGGTTTGAATTGAAGTTCATGAGTAAAAAAAATTGCAGTGAATAAAGTTAGGACAGATTTCTCAAAAAAATTTGATGACTGTGGATGCCTTCTTAAGACATCTCTAAAGGTCTTATAAGTTTAGCACCCTACTCTGAATTTTCCAAAGTAACTAATCTCTGAAATTTTTGCCTACAGGAATTTGTAATGACAATCAAGAAATCTGAGATTCCTGTTCCATTCATTTTCTACAGTGACTGCTCTACTTTCTGGAAGCAGCTTTCTAATGAATAGCTTTAAATTCATGACTGTAGTAGGTTCTTTATAACACAATGGTGTGCAAGAGAAGGGAAGATTTGTACATTTTAAACTAAGAAAGAAAAACTAACTAAAACATTCACTGATTGAGAAAAATGTATTTGACAAACTTTGCACCCAGCGGCATAAGTGGAAATATTAAAGACATATTAACCATAAAAAACAATACATGAGGCACTTGCTAGAAAAGTCTTATAATACCTACAGCAGTTATTCAATTATTTTTCTTTATTTTAAATCACAAAGTTTTGAAGAACTACACAAAAGTCAACAACAGATAACTGTCAAATCAGTATGCTCAAGTGAATAACCTAAAGGCTGAACTAAAATACCTGAATCATGTATTTACCAAACAGACCCTGTTACTGATTATTATGAAATTTATAAATTGCAGTATTTGCTAAACCATTCATATGCCTGCACTACAAACAAGCTTAAAACACACAGTTAAATTTGAAGTTAGCCATGGAATATGAGCAGTGTATTTGATTATTCTTTTGTATCCTCTTCTGGCTACTGGTTAAATGATACCACATCATCTTTAAAAAGATCAGTAATTCATGAAGTATTTCAAACTATACCACATGGAAGGTTAATGTTTTATTTGCCCAAAATAACATTTACATACCTAAAGAAAATATTTCAAAATCGTTTATAACATTACAGATAAATATTTCTAATTCTGTACTACTTCGTAAGCCATTCCAAGAAATCTGCATGCCATTCTATAACTGCCTGAAAGGGTTTTTTTTAAGCTTAAGTTGTATTGGCTACCTCTCCTTTTGTTTCACTATTTCACAAAATCCTTTTGTGCGACTGTCAAGCAGATGTGTTTCCCTCCTTAATCCTCCTTGCACAGCTACCCAGGAGAGGCTTTACAACATAAACTGTAAAGTACCATTTTCACAGCAGGAATGACAGTATTCCTCTTCAAAAAGAGGCTTAATAAAAATAGGACTGTAATAAACATGCTAATTCTGGTCACAAGGTGCTACATACAGCATGATCACTGAACGTTCAGGAAGTTTTGGGGAATGATACTCCTTTGGCTCTCAAAAAGCCTTATCATGCCATATATGTTTGAGATAAATGTCTTTCCAGTGTATTAAGCATGCACAGGTATTTTCTTAGTTTCCTCATTTCTCTTCATTCCATTTCAAAAGCCTGTCCTGCTAGCAGCCCCCTGGCAATAATCACTGTGACTATACAGTGGTTTCAGATAAACACTGGTGTACATTGTTTATTCAGCTCCAGCTGGAACGTGGCAAATTTCTCCTACTGTGCAGCTAATACCCAGAATACATACAGTCCTTACTCCCATTTGTCTATAAATGAGAGACATCCCCCAGCACATTTTCCAACATTATAACCATGCCACTCCATTTGTCTAATTTCTATGCCCTCAAAGATAGCTGTCCCAGATGACAGATTACTTCAAAATACTTCCTTCTCATTTCAGTACTATTGGGTACAGTGAAAATTCAAAAATGAGTTTCTATTATCCTTGAATGTATTGCTAGCAGCAGAAACAACAACTGTAGCACCTTGGATTTATCATCTCTGGTTTTGAGTTGTTCAAGTTTGTTTGGGGTTATTTTTTGTTATGTTTCTGCTTTTGTTTCCTTTTGTTTTGTTCTCTTTAACAGTGTGGAAATGTTCTACACTTCTGAGAATCTAATAAAAATAATCTCTCAGAATTATCTCAATATCCGTACGTATAGGGACACACTGTTCAGTAAATATTTTGGGGTTTTATTTCATTTTATGCAGCAATGACTGTTTGACATTGAATCAATCAGTTTCTAAAAACATAAAAAGAGTAACTAACCTAGGCACTTCCTACAGAAATTTTACTTTACTTCTTTTATGCTTACATAGTGCCTGTGGTACATAAATGCTATTTGTCAATATTTTTGTCATGTACAGTACGATCAACAACAACAACAGAAAATTGTCGGTCAAGAAAAACGAACTGCCTTCTGCTCAAGTGACCTATTGTCTCTCTCTTTACTTCCCATATAGCAAGGAAAACAAAGCAAACAGGAACAACAGAAGACCTATGCTTAGGTCTTCTGCTCTACATCCTTGCTTAAAATCTGTACTCTTCTGGGCTGTAATCATATACCTTAGTGGCAGTTGAAGCTAAAGCTTCTTGAGGTCCTCACAGGTTTGGCAGAACTTAATAAGGGAATAACAAAAAAAAAAAAAAAATCTTTTTAAAACTGAAAAGTGGGATTCCTTAAAATTACCTGAATCAAATTGTTGCTGATTTCTCTACTAGAAGGAAGCACCTCATTTCTGCCTTCCTGAACATAGACTCATATATGACAATAAAATCCTTGTTCTACAATCAGGAAAGATACATAAGTGTTCTATATTTCAAACTGTTTTTTAACATTACAGACAAAAATTTTTAATTCCAGACTACTTTGCAAGCCATTTCAAGAAATCTGCATGCCATTCTATAACTGCCTGTTATAGACCCCAACAGGGCAGTTAATTTGCAAATTGTTCTATAACCACCGTTTGCAAGACCTAAAAACAGAGTTAGGTGTCTTTATCATGGAACACATGGACAATAAAGGGAAAGCTATTCCATTTCTGATATCCACAGAATATGGAAAGATCCTACACTTGATTGATTTTTATTGCCTTTTCACAGATCAGGTGGGTGGGTCAGGTTGGAAGAGACAACCAGTGGTAACCTGGTCCAAGCCCTCTGCTCAAGCAGGGCCATCCTAGAGCATGTGGCACAGGATTGTGTCCAGAGGGTTCCTAAGTATCTCCAGTGAGGGAGACTCCACAACCTTTCTGGGCAACCTGTTCCAGTTCTCAGTCACCCACACAGTAAAGAAGTTCTTCCTCATATTCAGGTGGAACTTCCTGTGCCTGAGCTTCTGATCATTGCCTCTTGCCATATTGCTTGGCACCACCAAGAAGAACCTGGCTTCATCCTCTTGGCACCCTCCCTTCAGATACTTACAGACATTGGTAAGTTCCCCTCACAGTCACCTCCTCTCCAAGTTGAACAAGCCCACCTCCCTCAGCTTTTTCCTCCTAAAAAAGATGCTTCAGTCCCCTAATCATCTCTGAAGTCCTTCTTTGGACTTTCTTCAAGAGCTCTATATCCCCCTTGCGTATCCTACTGAGGCCTGTGTAGAGTTCTGTGNGAGCTTCTGATCATTGCCTCTTGCCATATTGCTTGGCACCACCAAGAAGAACCTGGCTTCATCCTCTTGGCACCCTCCCTTCAGATACTTACAGACATTGGTAAGTTCCCCTCACAGTCACCTCCTCTCCAAGTTGAACAAGCCCACCTCCCTCAGCTTTTTCCTCCTAAAAAAGATGCTTCAGTCCCCTAATCATCTCTGAAGTCCTTCTTTGGACTTTCTTCAAGAGCTCTATATCCCCCTTGCGTATCCTACTGAGGCCTGTGTAGAGTTCTGTGTCACAGCACTCCAGATGTGGCCTCACCAGTGCTGAATAGAGGGGCAGGCTCACTCCCCTCAACCTCCTGGTAATGCTCTTTCTAACGCATCTCAGGATACCACTGGCCTTCTTGGCCACAAAGGCATGTGTATTGAACACTAATAATTATGAATAAAGGATTTAAAGCACTGTTCCACTCATATAGTTCTCAGCAAAAACTTTCAAAACAAAGATCTCCAAAACAAATAGCATGGATTCCTCTTTCTGCAAGGCAACTTCCAGACTTCTCCTTTCAAGCCTTGTTTTCCTTCAAATTCAACATTTTCTTATGGGTGAATCTGTCCTGGAAAGCAGATGATCCTTGATATACAGAAAATCAAAAGCAGTTTCCAGTTAGACATCCATTCTTGGTCTAGACTCTCACAATATTCATCCTAAAAACTGAAAGTTTAGCCTGGAATGTTTCCTGATTTACTGTAGTAACAGAAAAAACGGTCCAATATTTTGTCTCTGGTAAGGCCTTGAAATGTTATCATTTTGTAGATGCCTTTCCTGTTCTTTTTGCTCCTCACACTGTGAACTTCTAACACCTATAAGCTAAAAAATTTATTTATCTTCATAGTTCTTTGAGACCCAATTACTAAAAATTGGTCACAGGATAGGAACCTAACAAAACACAGTGTAGTGTACTCAACACTGTAGTGTACTCAACAATGCCATAGATAGAAAAACTGCCAAGTTGGCTATAAAGATATGGACACATCTGTAAAAATGGTGCTGTTCTGCACTGTAGAAATGATTTGTAGCACTTAAGCTGGATTTTGTGAAACAAACAGTTACACAAAATGAATATAAATACACTTCTGCTCCTGGAATTACCCTGACTTCTCTGACCTTTCATACTAAGAGTTGCAATACTTTGTGTTGAACCATGAGTAAATTCTGACTTCCTTCTTTAGGTGCCATGTTGCAAGAGGCCAATATGCTAAGTTGGGTCTGTGATAGAACCATTGCAGAAAGATTCAAAGAACATATGAAAGTTACATTTGCACCTTTTGCAGTCCAGTCACATACATGCCCCAGGGATGAGTAAGGCCTAAGCAAACCACAGATCTAACTCACTCTACTCTGTTTTGCATTTGATTAATCTGTGAATTCCTGCACACATCTATGATATATATTCCTACAACAGCTATGTGACGTATGGAGGCACTCTTTCCCATAAAGACATAATCAGATGGAGTGTTTCCACAATGTGGTGTTGTACAAGGTGAAGGTAAGTTTGCAAAATAGGAATTTTGCAATAACAGAATTATCTTCCAAGCTAATGCCCTTAGCACTGAACTATTCTGTTTCTTGGAAAGCAATATAGCAAGCCATTGTACTTATAGCCATTCAAAATTTTAATATTGCCAAATTTTCCTTATAGTGCCCTGTTACTCTGCATGTTTCTTGCATTCTCTGATGTTATCCCTTCATATAAATTTACAGTTGCAACATGTTCACAAGTTCTCATACGTTGCCAGTTTCTGATTATATCCATAAATCTGTTCTGGGGGCCAAATGTATTCCAGTGGTTGCAAAAGCCATATATATGGTTGGAGAGAATGCTCAATCTTTATATATCATTGGTTTTTAACTGAAATTGAAATTTACTTAAACTGTGATTTCACAACTAATAGTATATATGCTTTGTTCTTGCATATCCATGTGTATCACTTTTAAAATAGCATCTGATGCTAGGGTTGTATGAAGTAGCATTGAACTACTATTACTGCTCTTACTGTGGAGCAAAAAATAGGCAGCAAAGCTACACATGCCTTACAAGAAGCTGATTAAATAATCAATGGGACTAAAAAGGAAACAGACCACATTCTACAGTCAGTCAGTCTGGTCTCTCAGACACCTCCTCTCGCCTTTTTCAACTGCTATGGTGCTAGGCAGAGATATGAGGGCTGTTGCTTCTCTACAAAACCCAAAATGACAATTTTGGTTAGAACAATGTATTTCAAAATGCATGCCCATTTCATGACCAGAGAGCCTTAAAAATACATTTCAAGACACTATGAAGACAACAAATACTATTTCCACCCAAGTTTTCACATTGTTTTTTGCTTTCCCATCCTCCCTCTCCCCACCTCTTTTTAATTCGCAAAACTACTAATAGAAGATAAAAAAATGTCTTTTTATGTTCATTTTCAACAATGTGGAAGCTTTACATAAAAAGTGTTCCTTTCAGTTAATAAAGGGAAAACCTTATCTTGGGAAGATAAGAACAGGTCCACAGTGCTGTTAAAAATATCAGTGTATAAATCTTCCCATTTTCATTGGCTAGAGTGGGAAGAATTTTTAAAAACTAACATAAGGAACAATCATGGCATTAGAGATAAGAACTTTAAACATTGAAAAAGTTTGCTTATGTCAGACTACCTCTAAGAAAAAAATACATATATACTTAGGGTTATTATTTAGCGTTATTATTTGCTATATATGCACATAATTTTGCTAGCTGACTTCAAGAGTAATGTCAGTAATGTGTGTACTGATAAAAAAGCTAGTAAAATGATATAAGTTTTTTAAAATAAACAATCACCTTCAGAGAAAAACAGGAGAAATCTCCCTTTTACCCTAAATTGCTTGGGTTGGAAGGATCAAGAAAAAAATTATTGAAATTTCACATTTCACAGATTTTCTTCTAAATTCTTTAAAGCTTTTTAATCATCTTCAATTCCTGTTAAAAGACACCTAGTAGTTAATTTTTCAAGCCATGTAATGACACATAATATCAAAATACAAGACAGTAATCTTCAGTCATAAAAGCAGCCTTGCAAACTAAAGAGTGTGGTATTTCACGAAGTGTCTTCTAATCCAGTGTCCATTCATCTCCAGGTGACAAAATTAATTGCTCAGGTCATTTGACTACTAGTATTTCCTCCCCTGTGTATTATCTAGACAGTAGACTTGGCAGTACATTATAACCTCACCCCTGAATGACAGCTGAAAAAATTAATTAAAAAAAATAATTTTTTCTTTTTTTTCTCAAAAACTTCTTACTGAAGTAAGAATGCAACTCAGGAACTCAGGTGATATATATATGAGGTGAAGCCTTCACCTTTTTTATGATTTTATTTTGCGGGAGAAATTTTGCAGCAACTTATCATTTAAAAACTGTTCATGCAACTTTTCAAGGTCCCTGTTAATTGGGCAAATTTCTGTGTAAATGCTGATTACACAAAGCTAAGCTACCCAGAGCAGCCCTAAAATGTAAATCAAACGCATTCATAAAGTACTTTCCTTTTAAACAGTAATTGATATAATAACCTGTTGTGTGTGGCACTCCTGTTTCACTTATTTCTTACTTATTTTCTTCACTCTAATCTGTCATAGCCTGTAATCTCCAATTACCTCTTTATGGTCAAAGGTTATAAATGCTATATTCAAGTATTATGTATATATTCAAGTTCATAATCAACAGCATCAGCACAGCAGTAAGGTCCATTTGAAAAGAACTGTATTGAACTTCACTGGAGAGAAACCTCTCTTTTACAACAATATAGTACTTTTCGCTCAATGAAGTAAATCAGCTATGCTTAGAAAGAGCTTACCACGTAAAACAGTGAGTCTCGTGGACACACTTATTTCACCAACACTGTTGGAAGCCACACATTCATAAATAGCTTCATCTCGTGGTGTGCGCAGTGGTTGTATTCTGAGAACTGATCCAGATCCATCATCAAACTCTATTACCTATAAAAGGAAACAAAAGCTGTCACAGATGTTGTTACAAATACCTATCCCTCAGTTAATCTACTCATGAACAGCGGCCTGTTAGTACACAAGTCGCCAAAGCAGGTTCGCTTTTCAAGTATATGTACCAGAACAAATTCCACCCAGATGGGAAAATTATGTACTTTTTTAAACTTTTTTTTTTTTTTAACTTTCTCTGTTCCTTTTTAAGTTCCTCTGAGAAAGATTTTTTAGTAACTTAAAGCAGAATTTCCTAATTCCTATTATTTGAATTAATTTGAAGGAACAGCAGAAAAAAAAGACTCCTCTTGTATCATGTTTATTCACAGTATATACCTGTAATACAAATAAAAGGCAAAAGATTAATAGAGAAGACCCACAAGGTCTTATTGTTGAATCTAATTTCAGAAGCAACTTATAGCTCTCACCACTATTCTAAGTAAGTTGTGAGAATTAGTCCGTGACCAAGAACATTCAATGATAATAGTCTTCAAATATACAGTCAAGAGTGAGGAAATAAACTATTTGTTCCTCAAATAGTACATCAGGTTTCAGCACAAAAGTTCAGGTTCCACATGTGCAAAAAATAATCATGAAAAGGTTCATGTAAAACTGTAGCAGATTGTCCAAGTTTATTACAGGATTAAAAAAAAAAGTTACTCCCAGCATCCCTAGGAAAGCACACGGATCAGATGTCCCACTGAAGTCTTTTCCAGCTGTATTTACTAGGCTTCTATAAAGACAGGTGTCCAGGAAAAATTATTTGATATCTTGTATTATTAAGTAATCACACTCAGAGAAATATAAAAAATATTAATGTGAAAGAAGAGGAAACTAATTATTCCCTTATTGACACAGCTGATAATCTCAGAATTTTCTTGTTTGCCAAATGTTTCATATGTTTTTTAATGAATCTCATTTCTACTGTTGTTTTGTTCTTATTTAGAGATTCTACATCATGAAATAATGGCCTTAATTTGAATAGGAAGGAATGCGACTTAAAATATTGATATGCTCTGCACACTTTATCATTCCTCTACTCAGTGCTCATAATAAAAATTATAAAACACTTGGCAAGTATCATCTATTTCTTTGAAATACATTCCATCATATTTGGCTATAAAGCTTGTTCAGCATTTTTAAAACATTTTAAGGGGTTTTTAATAGTTACTTTTAAATATTTCTTATGGAAATAAAACTACTTTATTTTTGCTTATTCTCTCTAAAAACAGTTACATACGTACATAGGAAAAATATATTAAGTGGATAAACTGCGACATAATGCAAACTAAAACATAGTAAACATACACATGTCCAATCTTTCTCTGTTTAGAATTCATTTTGAGTGAAAGTTCTGTGAACAGAAGAGGACAAATTGCGTAGAATTTATGATAAAATTTCTCTGTTAATCCCTCTAACCAATTACAGCTCTGCATATGCTCTGCAAAGTGCAAACAGTCCTTGGAACCAGGAGGCAAGATTTAAGTTCATGATTTCATTTTATCATGTTGTAGTAAATACACAAGCAAATAATTGTATTGCCTAATGAACAAATTCAAATGCCTCTAGATATTTTTTTGATCAAAAAATTAATAAAATAAATTTAGTTTACACAATAAATGCAATTCTTCTAAATAAATCTAACCTGAAAGCCAGGACAAGCAATCTTCACAAATATGACTAAAAGTTAACACAGAGGACTTCAATATTAAGTCAGCTTCTAATATCTTATGCCATTTACTCATGAGATGCATATCACATCTGTTTTATATACGATTAGTAATCTTCCAAACAGTCATTTTTAAGACAACAGAGGTCTCTTATTTAACATTGAAAACAGTGAAGAGACACAGTGAAAATTATATACTCTCAGTGCCAGTTTTGGTATCTATTCTAAAAGCTCACTCCCATTTTCTGTGTTTCTTCTTCACGTTAAAGATTAATCTGCATTTGATAGTAATTAGTCCTGCCACTACAAGAAGGAATAATATTTGGGATTTTATTTCCCCCAAATAAACAGAATCCTTTGAACAGATTACTTTTACTGTTTCCTTTAATTGAATGTTGCAGAGAGAAATAGCTTTCTCTATGGTGTTTTTCTAATTTACTGTTAAGAAAAGAATCAAAATGAAGCAAGTTTTATATTTCCTCTTCAGCAGCAGGAACTACAATGCCCCTTTCATGTCTCTCCGCAACAGTGGTAAGGAATGGTGGCAGCAGCCTGGGCCTGCTCGATGCACTCTGTCACAAAAGGAGGTGACTTGCTCTTTGGAGACAGCAATCACTGCTCAAGTAATTTCCCCACCATCTCCTTCATGAGATAGCAAACTGAACAGAGGCACCTCAAAGATCCTCAGTGAGATCATGTTAGTTTAGAAAACAGCAGTAGCAGTTTACACTTTAATGGTGCTATGCATAATCAGTTTGGAAAACCAAAAGTTCACAAGACTGCTCCCACTAAATTATCCCTGATATTCATTCCTATTTTGCTAAGTCCCTGATAATAAAGCACACATACTGGGATTAGAAGTGAGGTTGAAATAAAATGGTTTTCAGAGGAACAGAACAATGGACCTAATACCTCAAATCTCTGATTGCTGACTTTCTTTCCCTTTTTGTTCCAGACAATTTTAGGTCTTGGATCTCCTGTGGCTTGGCAGATGAAAGAGGCGACTCCTCCTGAAACCCCTGTCTGGTCAACGGGAGTTCTGGTAAACTTTGGTGGTGCTGAAAAAAACCAAAAACATTAATCAAATTAATCTAATCAATAAATTTAAAAAAAAAAAAGGCATACCAAGATTTAAAAATTTAAAAAGAAGGAATGCTTTGTTTCTCCAGTGATAGCATTCACCTGCAAGAGAAAGCATTAAAAAACCCTAAAAGGTCAGGAAAGTACTTATGGATTTTACTAGTGAAATTTATATTAAAACAGAAATCCGATGCAATCAAAATAGCAAGATCACACATTATATTTTATCACCCTTATAAATAAAAAATCCAATTTGACTTCTATTGCAAAATGAGCTCATAAATCAACTGGAATATTATGATTCATTTCTTGATATTATGATCCTAGGATGTCATGAAAACAGGATTCTCACCTTTAAGACATTAAAATCAGTGACATTTAGGAGAAAGCATTTTTAAGTTTTCAGTAGTGGAGGTAAATTACTATGTATTAAGAGTCCACGCAGAAAGGACTTTAACAGAGGAGAGATTTATGCATGGGCACAGTTTCATGTATAGCTCCTGCTCACTTCCAAATTCTACTCTGTCAGAAGGAAGAACTAAAGAAAGATCTAACTATTGCAACAGTAGCAGAAGAGAGAGAAATAACTTTAAAAGTATGAAAAGACGTTTTAATTAATTATTTGCTTTCCTTTTATTTCTATTGCAACATAATTAAAATTAACTTATCAGTCTTGTGTTGAGACAAAACCTCCAAACTTAGAACAAGACATGACTTCTAAAGATTTAATATCAAAATCTGTAAGAGTACAGGTAACCAGCTAACAAAAATGTTGAATAATTCTTGTAAATATTTAAACCATTCTTCTTAGCTGAGTAATTTTTCAAAATCCGATACACTTTCAAACGCTGATTTAAATTATATGAAGTGAGAACTTAGGGACAATAAATGATGAACCCCCCACATCTTGTGTATAGTCTTTCTCAGTAGCAGCTGCTCTATAGTAGTTGTTGCAATTCATTTTTGCTCTCATCTTCAAACATCAGCAGTCAGCTCCTTTATGTTTACCACCTCTTTCCTTCATTTTCCTCTCTTAGGTAGAGGTATGTATCTGTACCGTGCTAGTTTTCATTTCTAAGTTGCAGCCCTTCAGTTTGATGTCTAAACCCTTACTCTGCTAAACTGGTCTTTCCACAGGCAACGTTTTTCAGCATGTTTATTTTAATGACAGAAGCCCAGCAGACTACAATTATGCATGTATGCAACACTGGAAGAAATCCTGAAATAATTTAACACACCAAGAAAATATGATGTGGCTGTTACTATAAAACAAAATCAGTAGGTTGATGTTACGTTGCTGCATTAAATATGAGAGAATGCAGATTGTAATAGGTTTACAAAATTAAATGAGGAGCTTTTCTAACCTACCCCTAATGTAAAAAAGGCATTTTTTTTTAAATGCAGTAAAACTACAATGTTCCTGAAAATCTGCATGTTTGGGTTTTTTTCATAGAAATGTTAGGAAAATTTGTTATTTCTCAACTTTTCAGAATGCTCAAGGGTCCTTGAATTATCTACTCTTCTTATTTTCCAGGTGAAAATATACCTAAATCCAAATGCAAGAGAAAATCTGAGCACAGCAAAATAGTGTGACACTACTGCCCTGGGAAAATGATGAAAAAACTTCTCTGATGTCAAAAATTACCAAAACCATAGCAAATAAAACACATTTAGAGCAAAGAAACTATAAATGCTTTCCCTAGTAACAGGTTTTGTGCCTGGGCTGCAGAAAAGACAGAAATGTGTTCTGAAGAGCATCTGGATTTCACCAAAACTGCTATCTTTGAATCCCTCTCTACGTATGTCTTAACTCAGCACTCTGATATGTAAAGAGACATGACTGAATCTGATATACTGATATAGTGAGGCATAAGTTGTGACTGTGTGTCATCAAGTGAAAAATTATGTGCTGCCATTTTCTCTTCTTTTTTTTTCTTTTTGACATTTTTTGAATTCAGTGTTAGAACTCAAACCAGTGAAAGAGAAACACTTCAAGTCCAACAGCACACAGTAACTATTTATAGTAGCTCATAGGCAGCAGATAGTGCAAACAGAAAGAAGTGAAACTAAGAATTTTCCACCAAACAATTCATGTTAGAGATACAAAGAGTCTTCTGACACTTTTTTCATATAGAACTGGGCCAAACTTGGTAAAGGACTATAACTGCCATGACTCCTTACAAAAAAATTGCTGACTAGTTTATGTAGAGATATATCTATATAGTGGAGTTGAAGAAATAGGACTGATAACCTAACATGGCTCAAGCTACCTGAACAACAATATTTTTTCAGTCATATATTAATTTTTGCTGAACCAACAATTAGTAAAGCTGTTGTTTCTTAACTAACAACACTTGTTACGAAGCATTAGAGACAAAAGACAAGTGTAGTTGTACATAATGATGCAATTTCTAATTTGTAGACATTTTTCAAGATAAACAAGGTTTTGAGGTTGTATATAAAGACTACATTATTGTATGTGGAGACTAATATTGTCTACTTCAATAAAAAAGCTTCAAAATCCAGTATGGAAGGGAACTGTGATGACATTTGTGTTTCACTTAGACCATAACCTAGCTGAAAAAAATTAGGTATGCAGCCAGTCAAAACTTCTTTTCTACATAAGTAAGTAATTCCTATAGAAAACATTGCCACAGCTCTTCTCCAGTACCTAATCATGAAAGTAAGACAGTTCTCTTTGAGGTTATATGATATCAGAAAACATAATTTATTATTAGAGAATAGATAAATTTATCTGAACAGGAAGCTTATAGTAGTCCCATACAATGGCCATTTTCAGCAGCTCATCTTCAAATTCTCAAAATCTAATATAATTTGGAAAACCAGCTAAATTCTCCACTTCAGGCTCTGCAGCTCCACCAGAAGGATAAAAAATCTGCATATTTAAACTGTGAGGATAAGTTAATCTATGGTCAAGAGATGGTCAGACTGTTGTCTGATAGTGGCCAGCCAGCCATGGA
Organism: Pachyramphus minor; assembly: GCA_013397135.1. NCBI lineage: Eukaryota > Metazoa > Chordata > Aves > Passeriformes > Tyrannidae > Pachyramphus > Pachyramphus minor. The sequence continues at coordinate 372,325 of VYXB01003821.1, forward strand.
GAAAGACAGATATGCAATCCATCTTTTCATTACTCAATCAACATGTTCATCTTGTTACACACAAAGCGACCACCATCAGTCTAAAAGTATGTGAAATCATAACCCAGCAGAACCAAAAATGAAAAGTAGTATTTTTTGCCTTTACCTTTATAACGGTTGTTAACCAAGGTTTGACACAAATTATCTCCACAATTAATGTTGTCAGTTTCTTGACATTGATTCTGACCTAAGTTGCTAGGTACTCTGATAGCAAACACAATTAAACTGCACACACAGTTGTGCTTATTAACATGAGGGCAATTTTGATTGAGAACTGACAACTAACTATTTTCAATCTCCCTTAACAACAGCAGTATACAGTCCAAGAAAAACTCTCCACAGCACACTTGATTAAGCACAGCAACAATCTATATAGGAACCTTCCACTGCAATTAAATCTGAAAAAAAAAAAAAAAAAAAAAAAAAAATAAAAAATGTTACCAAAATGGCCCACAGTCTTCCAGTACTTTTGAAACTCTACTTGGTAACATCTCAATAACGCTGCAGTTAAAATAACAGAAGTATTATTAAAATAAAGCAGTGAAATTAATTTAAAATCGGCACCTATTTCTGGACTTGCATTCTCTCGTGGGCATCATCAAAATTGCAGCATTACTGACTATTAAATGCAAAACACCCAAGTTTTTTTTTGTTTCAGCTTGTTTATATACCAGTGCCTACTCAGATATTCATGCCAATATTGAATGTAGACACATTCGGTACTGAATTTAGATACATTCCTTTGTCAAGGGAAAAAAAAAAACAGTTGAAGATACCCACAGCTTCGATTTAGGAAGAGCTTTCTCATCCAAAATCCGAGAGCTCCCACCCTCTGCTACTTGGTAGGCACTTCTTGTTGGGATTCTGAGAAGCTCAAGTGACAACTATTGAACTGTCACAAATTACACTCTAATATATGGAGGAAAATTGAACTTATTGCTAGCTCATCTTAAATACACTGAGCTTTCATTTATTTGTTTTCAGGAGTTTAAACCCATCGAAGTTAGGCCACTGCTTCAACAGTGAAGCTGTCCCCTCAGGGGACACAGGGACTTCTCAAATAGACATAGCTTAACACTATCCAGAAAGAAGTGGAGTTTTTTTGCACATCAAGACTCCATAGAATATATTTATAACAAGACACTAAAACAACTTGTTTGAATAGGAACATTTGAATAGCCCGGCACAAACATAAGATATCTCTTTCTTCCCTTTTGCACCTCCACATTGCCTTTTTAAATTTTAAGCAGAATTCCGAAGTAGTGAATGGAATTAACTAACTCACATTTCATCATGTTATGGAATTATCTGTTTTCAATTTGTTGTTCTGTTCCCTGTGCTCTGTTTTAAGGACATGTACTACTCTTCGTCTACATTCAAATAAAATGTCTGACAGACAGTCTGAAATTCCCAGTTCAGCCCCCTTCTTTCCACAGCTTCTGAGAACTACTCTTGTGTAGAGACATTTTTCTGGACATACTTCGTCATGAAAAGATGAATATGAGGATAAGACTTCACCTTTTTTAAAGATAATATGAGAGCTAGCGGGATGTCTGCAGTGCTTACTATGGACAAGATATACAGAGAATGCAGACCGTGAAGCATTTGTTTCTAGACTCTCCACTTGGAGTGAATGGAGTTCCTGATATACTACAATTCAACATCATCCTACACTTGAAACATGAAAAAGTTTCCTAAATCAGAATAAAAAATTCCAAAAATATATTCTATTGTATCCTTTGTAAGCATTCATAGCAAAGGTGAATAAAGTAACAAAGATAACAGAAAAAATTAAAACTGCTAGACCTTCCAATGCCGCATTTGTAAATTAACACATACTAGCATTTTAGGAGACTCTTTAAAAAAAAGTAAAGTAACTGTTTTGGTTGTAAAGACTTGTTTTGTAGCAATAAAAGTTGGCAGATGATAATCACAAATGTTCCCACAAGACATTTTCAGCTGAGATTCAGCAATGCAGGTTGAAGGCAGAGTAAACAATGTGGTCTGGCAGGTGCCCATGCACTTTGAAATACTGCACAGATACCATTAAAAGAAGAATTTTCACTTAATGTAGACCCTTATACATTACTGGTCTAGTGACATCAAGTTTCAGTGGGGTATGTGGCCAGACTAGTTCTGAGTAAAAAATTCTGAAGTAACTCTTTGTAATGCTAAATTACATCCTCAGAAAATTCTGACACAGAGTGAAAGTCCAAACAAACAGAACAGAACAGCAGCAACAACACCACCACCCCTCCCCCAAAAAAACAAATCCAAACCAAAACCTCAAACCGTTTATTCACCCTTTTTCCTGTTTTGCAGTATTCACTGCATCCAAGAGATTTATCAGGAACTGCCATGTATTTTAAACAAACAAGCCATAAACTGGTTCACATTCAATAATAGTGAAGGTGGTGATGGCTCCTATCCTCGTAAAGAAGGCAAATGTTGCATGTAATCTCAGACTAATACTGTATTGATACATTACAAATTACAGGAGTTACTATTTCCATAATTAATCTAGGAGTTAATATATTAAAAATTATTAACATATATATATACACATATAGTACTTAATAGAAAAGCTTTTTGTGCTCATTTATTTCTTAAAAGGAATTTTCAAAGCACATTCATTTCACAGTATTTTCTGTTAATTTACTCATTAGTCATAATTTGTGACATCACTTCGACTGATCAATGTTATAAGCAATTGTTTCACCTTAATTCTAACCCACATGTACAAGCAACCTGCAAACAGGCTATTTGAGAAAGTTAATTAGTTTTTATTTCTATAAGGACAAGAAATAATTTGTATTCATGAAATCTGCATGAAGAAATTCCTAAATTAACAAGTGGTATGTTCCTAAAGGCTCATCTATCATAGGCTGGTGAAATTTTCCTATTTCTCATTGTAAACCTCTTAAAACTGCACCTGCTTTACATCCTTCAGCAAGAAGTGTGTGTAAAGCAACACATTTTTCAAATCCCACCATACTCTGAGCAGAAAAAACAATTTTATTATCCTGTGAATGAAAATTATCAGTTTTCTATCTTTGAACTACTAAATGCAAAGCAGCCAGTGAAGTCCAGCAGAAAACCTTGATCCCTTTGGTTCACAAAAACTATTTGCAGGTACAAAGACAGGTTTCCCAAAATCCTGGGCGAAGGAAACCAAGTTATTTCCCTTTACAAGCATCACAGCACCCTCTTAAAAACTCAGCCCTAACAATACTCATAAAATCTTCATAATATAATCAAAACACTTATCTCCCCACCTTCTCTCTGAATTCTTCTAAAAGCAAAAGCACTCAGAACAAAGGACAGGTTTTTTGAGGGAGGTTTCTGGTTGGTTGGTTGGTTGGGGCTTTTTTCTCCAATTTAGCAGTCATCTCCAGTTCCAAGCGTTCCATCTGCCAGACCATATCCACCCTACATATTTAGTCAGAAGTTCCAAAAAAGAAAAGATTATCACTTGCAGATTTCTTGAAGAAAATATGAAAAGTCAAGCCTATCTTTTATGTTTTCAAATTTCCTGCAATGCAGTGTCAGTTTAGTAAGCTGACCATTAGGTTCATTCTTCCCTGAAATACGAAATCAAATTACAGACTTACAAGTAAGGCCTCACAAGTAGAATAGGTAGGTTACATTTTCTAAAAGGTCTAATGTTAAAATAGAGATTCTTAATATGTACCTTTAAGCTCTGACTCATTTCATTGTGGATTATGTATGCTTTTTTAGAGGGAAATTAACTGAGCCCTAAGGACATGGGAGGTATACGAACAAATGCAGACAGCAGGAGACATTTATTTGCCAAGTAATATCATTCGCACACACGCGCACACACTCGTTTATAGTTCATAATAACTCAGAGAAAGTAAAAGGCTTTCACAAATACGAAGAACCTCTGTGAAAAACCCGTGAAAAAGCCTTTTATTAATATCAGAACATTTACATTCTAAGTAGGACTAAGTGAAAGAATTATTTATTGCTGGGCTTTTTCCCATTAAAACTGTTGCAGCCAACCTGGTAAGAATTAAGGTTGGCTTCATGACAAATTATTACGACATTTAGTGTAAAATTGAGACCAGCCATTAACTACTGCTTCATCGGAGCAAAGCCTAAAGGGAAGCCAGGGCTTACATGCCATAAGAGTCAATCTCATGGATGATCAGAACAAAGGACAAGCCTCCCAAAGCCAGACACACTCCCACACTTGTCTCCTCCTGCCTTCAATTCCCAAGCTGGGTACATGGCTTCAGCTGCTAGTACTTTACACACATTATCTTCAGCACAAACTTCAGCCTTCTTTTAAGTATCATGACAGTAAATGAAATTTTTATACATTTGCTTCTAAATCTCCCCTTATTTGCTTTAGTGTCTCTTCAGTTGTTTCTGCACAAAAATTCTAGTTTACACTAATTTAAGAAGGGACAATCAGGATGCTTAGTTCTAGTATTTGACTAACCTGAGCACAGAAAGATGGAGGTATAGCACAAAATAATACTCCCCAAGAGGTAAATGCATAGAAGGGCAAGAATTCCTCACCGCCCTTTTTTTTTTTGTCCCATGCCTATAGGAACTGCAACACTATTAACCCACTATTTATCACTATTTACCCAACTTCACATATGCCTTTAAATCATAAATTAACACATTTTCAAATGCAGAATACAAAACAAAAATAGGTGTAAATTTGTGTGTATACACAGTATTTATCACACACAGTATATGCAAAGCTGGGTGGGGCTTAATCTACCTGAGTTAGAAAGAAGAACTTGCCAGTTAATCCAGAACTAAGCCTTCCTTCAGCAGCAAATGAAAAGCATGAAGTGTCTTGAACCTAAAAGGTTAGTGACGTGCACCACTCTATCCCGCAGGAATATTACATAACCTTGTCATATTCACTAATTTAACGAAAGGAAATTCCGCTTCAAAGCTCTCTACTGCTTCTTTTTCAAATTTTAATGTCTGCAGACTGCATATGAATTATTTGGTAACTGAGAGCTGACACTCCTTTTCAATGTGCAAAGTAGAAGAAGTGGATTTTAAAATGCCAGGCAAGTTGATCTCCTTCCAGAAGATTTTTGCTCTAAGAGAAAAGTGGGAATAATAAGATACTACAGGTTTCAATTAGAGACTCAGAATATCTGGGTTATGACTAGAGAGATGACCTTTAGAGGCATTTCAGTCTTACTAAAATCCTCAAATGAAGGTACCAAAACGAGTAAGCATAAAATTGGGGCACTGTAATAACGGAATGAAACTTCCCCTCATTTTTTTATTTATCTAAACACAGCAAAATGCCATTTAGGCACATGCAAGCTGCTGATTAGTGACTGTGAAAGCAAGATCACCTATCTAGTCATAATACTGATTCTACATGCTAATATTACTCAGTCTTAATGCTTGACAGGGCATCCATACAAGCAACTTCTCGTAACTCCTATTCAAGCATGGATCTAATCAAATCTTACAGTCCATGTGAACACACACAGTATAGGGTATTAAAGGGGTTCAAGATAACTTTCTACTTGCAAAAGACTATATAATCAAGGTTTCTGTAAAATAATGATTAAACCCCCCCTACTAATTAGTAGAGACTCAAGTCTTTCTCTCCTTCTCATTAGGTTAGAACTACTTCATCCCAAAACTTGATAAACACCACCTTTATTAGTTATAAAACAATATTTACCATTTGCCTACAAGTAATTAGTTGAAACCTAAATGAGATGTCCAGTACAAGTACACAGAATATATACATACATATATATATATATATATATTCCTTTAACCAGCAATGCTTTGTGAGCTACATAGTGCAGCCTACTTTACATGTTTCTACAAGACAGGTTAACATGCCCCATAAGATGATGCATTGCTGATGCACAAGCAGACATTCATAAACTAGGTCAGAAAACTGTTTATAGATATTAAAAAAGATACAGTGACTAAAGGCCCCAGTGGACTGTCCCAGTTCTTCGCCTACAAGTCACTTACGATACATCACCATGGTTAACCCAGTACAAGGAGTGTGCTCTGGGATATGGCTATGCAGACATAAAAGCACTGATTAGAATGTATTTACACTGGTATTATTTTTGATACTGTATATTTTCAGTAACATACAAGTGTCCTACTGTGTATAGGTCCTGCTGTGAATACCGGTAACATTTTGTTGTCAGAAGGGACAATACAATGCAAAAATGAAAAAAATACTGCTCATAAGGTGCAGTTTTGTACTTAAAACTGCCATCTCTTCTTCTACGGGAGCTAGATTGCTCTAGCTTCTCTCCAATAACGTTATGCCACCATAAATCTGAAGCATATTATACATAATACATGTAAGAATGTGAAAACTAAAAGCTCGTACAGAGGTATGCAAAACAAAGATGTTATTAGATCAGAAATTTTATTAAATAGGAGAAACACAACCAAAAGAAACATGTCATCACATGAAGGTAAACCTCTCCTTACCACAAGTTCATTTCTGTTTTAAGTCTGATCTGTAACAGCAGTTTATACAACAACGTTATGCCATCTATTACCTAAAATCACTGAAGAGTACAATCATTTGATACCTTGTATGTTGGTGTAACATTGCACTAGCTTTACAAGGATCTTTCATGATTAGTGATGTTACTTCAGTGATTTTCACATAAATTTCAGTGGTTAAAAATACACTTAAGTAGATAATTCTGGCCCACAGTGTTGTGCCATGCCTACCTAATTTATATATTTTATCTTTATATCATTGATATCTTACTAATGATATCTGCCATTCTTCTGTTTTAACATAAATTTATTCTCCTTTAAAAAAAAACGAGATACCAAGAAATCATAATACTACATATAACTGATATTCAGTCAAAGAACATAAGAGTTCTGTAGAACACATTAAAGATTTCTGTCTTAAAACAAATTTTTAAAAAATTACATTTGCTCTGTCATAGAGATTTCCACTCTGAAATCTCCATCATATCTGGAAAGCACAATTCATGCCCATCTCTAAAAGAAAAGATTACTAAAATATAACCACCAAAAAGGATTTCACTCTCCATTTTCTTTCACAGGTAAACATGTTCTTTCCAATTATCACAGAAACAAAAAAAACTGTATCAATCCTAGTCATGGATTCCTTTTCAGTTCATATCCAAGTAGTAACAAGAAAAAGAATTTACTGAAGTTTAGTCTCAAGAGATAAAACTGGAAGTCAAAAACACTAAAAGTGGCAGTTGGCTCCTGGATGGAAGAGAGGGCTGAGAGCCAAAACTTTGTAATTCTAATCCCATCTCTGTTAACTGCTTACTGTTTAGCTTCAGGCAAAATTACTTAGCCTCCATGTCTCAATTTACTTACTTCCAGGATTATGCTATTTAGATTATGTCGCAAAACATAGGAGGAGTATTACAGTGGTTACTGTCACTACACTTGCAAAATTTGTGTAGGGATTTGTGCTCATGCACTGAATGAAATGTTCCAGTTTAAGTCATATCTACTTATAACAAAAGTGACACTTTTATCAGGGCAAAGGAAACGAAAATGAACAAACAAACCAACCACACACAAATCTAAATTTAGAGTGTCAGTGAAAACTGGTATCTATTTGGAAAACTTATTAGTGTTTGAAAATTGCAGTCCTCTGCATATCAGTATTGAAAAATGTTGGTTTAATTAACACTCTTTCCTCTAAGGAAATGAGCTTACATTGCACAAGCATACTGAATAAGAACTGCTCATTTTGACACTGAGAGGTATGTTCTCAAAGGTTATCTTCTATGAAATGATAATAAATTATTTCTGCAAAATATATCACACTGCATCATAATTAAAATTCAGAGGTATATAATTAATATTGTGTGTGTCCATTTAAATCATAGAATTGAATGCTTTAATTAAGCAGCCATGTTAATTATAATATTAACTTTAAAAGGATAATACTAAATATGTATAGACATGTTTAGATCTAACTGATATGCAGAAATTACAGATATTCAGAAATTACTGATATTCAGAAATTACAGATTTAAGAAAACTGTATTTTCCATATCAGGCTTTGGAAAACTCTTGAAAGTACACTTGAAAATGGCTCAATGTTTCCTGAAGAGAACTGAACTTGGGTTTGATGTTTATGAATTCAAATTTCTATATGTCTGAACCTCAATAGTTTATTCGAAATGTAGAAAATGCCTACAATTGATCATTGCAGTGCACCATCAAAGTTACAATTTCCTTATAGAAAGACTACAAAAGTAGAGTAAAAAAAAAAGGCAGATGGATAACCCAAACCAAGATGAATCTCAGATCTACTGAAGTAAAAATTTGAGTAAAAATACAATCATTACATATTAATATATCACCAGTCAGTGACATTTGTTTATTAAAAATTAAAAATGTTTGATAGCTTTGGCTATAGTATCTATAAAAGTTGCTTGTTTCCAAGAGCTGTCTGGAAAGTTGTAATTTTATCTTTATGTTCCATAACATGCAATGCCCTGCATAAAACATTAGTAAAACCTCTTGAATCAATTACTGCATCTCATAAATCACAAAAATCAATTACTTTGTGTATTATTCCTTCAATGATAGCCTTTAGAAAAGAAGCTTCTGGTTGTTCAATAATTTGGTATATTACTGTGTCCAGAGCCGCAACACACAAATTTGGAAAAATTCTACTTAGAGCTGAGAAGTTAAGACTTTGATGCTTCACCTTCTAAAACAAATACTTTTTTTTAAGCAGACAGCTTTCAAAAAACTCCAGGAAAAAAATCCTGAAAACCTCTTTCAATTTTTTTATTTTCATTTTTCTTAACTTCTCACTGTAATAATAGGAGTACAATATAATGCAATATGGGGTACCAAAACAAAAGGAAGGTGAGAGAATAATCAATATAAAATTATTATTGACAACAGGCTGGCAAAGGCATACAGTGCTTTCGGTAGACTGCATAAAAGAGTTTGGCGAAATAAACACCTGAAGAAAAGTATGAAG
>VYXB01003821.1:381572-394330 GCA_013397135.1 Pachyramphus minor
TGCTGCCTCCTTCGAGAACTCACACAAGATCACTCTCGAGGAGAAAAGACAACTCGGAAAGAATCGTGTCCAGTCGTTGCCACCTGGGGAATCTTTCTCTTGTCCCTTTTGCAACCGGACTTGTCTGTCGCGCATTGGCCTTTTCAGCCATCAGCGCCTGCAGCAAGCGCGGGTAGAGCCCTTCGAAATCTTCGTTCGTGAAGCCAAGCCAAGGTTATTGACTGAGATGGAAATCAGCCTACTGAAGTACCAGATGTAATTTTTTATGTGTTTGGGCTTAACCCCAGCAACATATCTAATGATTAAGAACAAAAAGTTTAAATCTTCTCAATAGACAGCAGTACGGTGTGTTGATACAAACATGCTGAACATTTCTATCAGCCTACAGCATAACAACACCATGTATAAAACCTCTTTTTTTTTGTGTGATTATTTAATTAATTCTGCATGGGTATACAGGAATATAATATAATACAACTGAAGTCCTCACTCTTCCCAATGCAGGAGTCTCCACTGGTCAAGGGACTCCAACCTGTAACATTCTACCTGATATCAGAAGCTACGAATGTTATGAACTAAGCATGTGTTTTGTGTTTATTTTGGAGGTTCTTACTCATTGGATGTAGTAGCTTCTCCGCAGTTGCACCCCGTTACTAGGATAAGAGTAACAGGATGTTTGCAACTCTTCCTTCCTAGGACAAAGAGCTATATGCTGAACTAAGAACGAAGGAATTATTATAGTGTATACAAGACCAGTTTTTTATTAAATTAAGAATATAAATTCAGTTAAAAAAAAAATAGGAAAAGCAAAATCTGTGATAGCTTAATTTTAAAATTACATACTTCACCTGCCATAGTTAAGCACTACTGTTACTTCAAGGAGATAATCTTGCTTTGAGAACAAGGTTGCAAATTATCTGTCTTTAAAAAAAGTCAAAACTTATAAGGCTGACTATATGACTTAACAAAGCAAACAAAAAAATAATAAAAAAAAAATTAGTGTTTTTGCTTCTGAGTGCATAAAGCTAACCTACGCATATATCTATAGCACTAGAAAAAAACTCCAACACTTTCAATAGTGTCAAAAGCATCCCTCACCTTTGAGTTTACCCATACTGCAGTCGATCTTGTACGTACAGTCACATACACATGTTCCAGTCAGTTTTCATTTAGGTAAGACAGTACAATTAACCGTTAGCCACAGATACCTCAGGCAGGCACCAAAGTAACTACACAGACCTTGCAGAGGGATTGGGACTCAGACAATCAGGCTACACTGCCTGCCTAATGGTTAAACTAGCCAGAGCACTTCAAAACTGACAAAAGTATTGAACAACAAAAGTTTTCAACTTCATTATAAGTTCTCACAAAAAATCCCCCATACCAATCTATACTGCATTACACACACTGAGCTCCCTTGATTCTGCAATCCACTACAAAGATGTTTGTCACCATTAAAATGAGATTTTGTGTGTACATTTGTATTCTTTCCATATTGGTGACTTCCAAGTTCAAATCTCCTGTAACACTTAAATGTCAAATTTTTTTCACCACCCACCAGCATATTTTCTTTTTATACTATGTGGAACTGAGTTCTTTATCTGCTTCACATCTTGAGCCTCCCTGTTCTCTCATATCCGAGAATTTAAGTCCTTTCTGATAGAAGTCAGGACTTATTTTTTAAGCTTTCTGATCGTGTCCCTGTGAATGTTTCCACTGTGCCCTCAATTTTTTTCTTATCTTGTTTACAGGTGATTCCTCTGCACCATAGCAAAGGAATATGAAATTTTTCCAATGACTAAAGCATTACACTCTTAAAAGGTGGGATTGCTATGACTAAGCAATTTTAATTGCCAAACTTGAAAATAGAACAAATATTGGATCTTGCTCTGTGGAGCCATACCCAATTGTCTGCATCATTGTTATTTGAAAGTATTCATGTTTTTCCCTACATTCTGATTCATTGTGACCTTTCAGGACTGACTAAATTAACCTCTTTCTGAAAGAAATAAAAAGGCAATGAAAATCATGCAGGTGTGCACACTTTCATGTGAATGAACAATGAAGTACAGATAAAAAATTCATAGTTACCTGCAATATTCAGCCATTTACTTCTAGGAGCAGCTTACTCCCAAGATCAGATGAATGGGTGAAGAGAACACCATGGAACTGAGTGCTTAACTGAATAATACGGAAATATACAACACAGAGTAATGAAAAAAACGCCACCCCAGATATCTCATTAAGATAATTAAACACATTATGGATTTGCCTTTCTATTTTTAACTGCTTTTATAAGAACAAAGTATGGATTCTTAAAATTATGTAAGCAATACACCTCTATTTCCTGTGCCAAAGAAATACTGCTGCCTGGTATTCCTAAATAGGGCCAGCCTTTCGACCATATTGCTAGACTTTGCATGATTGTGAATGACTCCAGTACTAGTACTGCTTTTCAGAGCAAACTATAGAACTTTCTAAAAGTTTTTACAGTTATGTTCACAAAATGAAGGCTGTGCAAGACATGGCACAGTGAACACAAAGGCACATTTACATTCGCACCACTTCACAAGTAGAGATTTTGGAAGAACACCTTTTTTTCTGAACTGACATATTGCTATCTAAATTGATAAGTTTTATGACACAACTAAATTTCTGAAAAAGATCATTCCAATCAAACTTCCAGGCAAACTTTGAAATGCTGTTTTGAAAATAATTTTTTTCCATTTAATTAGAAAATCACCCACATCATCAATTGATACTGTTTCATTCCAGAGGCTTTACCCACGATATGTTTCTAATTATGTAAAATAATGAGCACCCTAATTTCTACAATACTGTAAACTGGCCAAAACTCAGTAGTTGCAGTGACACTGCTCAAATTTATAGAAAATTTGGTCCATTATTTTTAGATTCAGGTTTAGCAGCACGCATGTGATCACCACTGTGATCAGGTAATTAGTTACATAGCTTCCAACAATAACAGAAATTTGTGAGCTTAGCTCCTTATGCACTGGATCAATGCTGACTGCATCGAAGTTGAATGGATAGCTATAAACTGATATTATTCATATCTCCACTCTAGCAAAGTCTTACCATACCAAGTACACACAAACGAGTCTTGTCAGTTAGCTAGCAGTTACCATCACACACACACAAAAAGAGAATATAGGATACTTTCCACAGTTTATGAACTAAGGCACTCATACTACATTGCACAAAAAGCTGATAAATAAGCGGGAGTCAAAGAAGTTCTTACATTTAAGGTTCTACCTAGCTTCCCACAAAGCAAAAGCAAGCCTTTTTTAAACAAACTGACTCATACTGTGCTTAATTTGAGTTTTGCAGACAAAAAGTAAAAAAAGTTAAAGTTTTTAATAAAAATTGCTTCTAAAGGATTTAAAACTTATTTACCAAAGTTCAAGACTGAACACTGGTTTTACTTAGCCAGTAATAGCACAGTATTCTTTTCACAGAATCACAGAACTAGGGTTCAAAGGGATTCACAAAAATCACCAAGTCCAATCGTGGCCCTGCAGAGGACAGTCCCAATAATCACTCCATGTCCTTGAGAGTATTTTCCAAATGCTCCTTGAACTCTGTCAGGCTTGGTGCAGTGATCACTTCTCTGGACAGCCTGTCCCAGTGTCTGGCCACCCTCTGGGTGAAGAACCTTTTCTTAATATCCAGCCTAAATCTCCCCTGACACAGCTTCATGCTGTTCCCTCAGGTCCTGTCACTGGTCACCAGAGAGAAGAATTCTCAAATTTTATTGCAGAAGTATGTGCATTTCAGCAAGTAGAAAACACATATCTATTTATCCTAATCTTGTTTCTTATTTAACTAGTTTCGATTATTAAGTAGCTTTAATTGCTCTTATTTAGAATTATTTTTTAGAACTATATTCACAAGGAAACAACTACCAGGAGAAAAAGAGATACAAACATGTCAAATATCAGCAATGTTAATATTGAGTTCAGCTTTCTGGATGGTGAGATACGGGAGAGAGGGAAGAGCTGGTTTGCAGCAATGAAAGGAAACCATCATGTTTTTATACATTCAGTAAACATAGGTCTGATCCTACAGCATAAAAAATTTACACCCCCCAAGCGGAAATTCTCACAGCCTGTAGTGAAAGTATTGCCTGTGAAGTGGTGCAAAGTACATACCATATGTGCTTATGTAAGAAATCTCCATATGTACTGAGTGCAATTCTTTATAACACTTCATCAAGCCTCTGTGTTTCCAAGATCCTCACAAATATCCAGGCTACAATGGTAGTGGATCTTAAGTTTCTCCATTTATTGACTGATCTTATCAGTTTCTTTAAGATCTGAGGGTCTGTTTTTCCTCCCTGTAATCTTGCTAGAAATCGAGAAAAATTCCAGTGAAATAAGGCTAATGAATGAGTAAACAAGAATGAAGGGAAGTTATATTACAAACCAAGGCGCTTTTCCAAAGTAAACTTATTTAAAGTTCCAACTACTATTACATACTCATACATGTCGAAATAAAACTTCTCAGGGTAGGAATAGCTCTTTGGACCATGATTTACTAGACCATTGTTAAGAATATAATAATTAATCAGAAAATAGTAATAATGGAGTTCATCCCCCTCCAAAAAAAAACTAGGAAGGAAATAATAAATATGCTTTCTTTTCTTCTTTCACTACAGTACCACTATACTTATGATATCACATTTTAAATTGTCATATACCCATTTATCATCATTATTTAGTATTTGGAGAACATTTGGCTCTCATAAAATAGGATCGGACTTGCTATATCCAACAAAACCATATAACATAATCTTCCACAAAAATATTTACAATCTTAATCTTCCTCCCTTAAATGTTTATAGTCTAAGATAAGGCACAACAGCTGATTATGGTCAGAAAACAGAATACATTTAAAATATGAGAAAGTTTTAGTCAGTAGGAATGGCATGAAAATCAACTCTGCTAACTTTCTAACGATTGTTGAGTTTCTAGCAGAGTAAAAGACAACTGAAAGGAAGATTAGCAAGTCTCTTTGTGGGTAAGTATGGAAAGCTGAATTCTTGCTTATCTTTCTCAATAGCCTGCAAAGCAGGTTTATGCAAACCTGTAAAATGGTTTCCAAAATGAAAACATGTAAGAAGTCACTATCTCTGCATTCCGGGCGTGGAATTATCAGAGTGGTCAGAGGAGCTTGTCTCACAAGAAACTCTATGTTGCTGACTCACAGGTATTAAAATTACAGGAAATATACTGAAAGGTAATCAGTGATCTCATTTATTAAGAAAAGAACACATTTCAGCTGAGTGAGAAATTAAGAGCTTACAGTAAAGGTCTCCAAGTTGTAACTACCTACCCAAAATACTCCCTGAATCAGGAAACTGACTCCAATCTCACATTTTAAAGCAGAACTACTCTTTATTTTCCATTTTGCCCACTGAGTGTAAATTTAGTGTCTTGTTTCACTTCTGGAAATATGGCATCAGAGCCAGCTGATACACAAAATGATCAGCCTCATACTAGAATCTGAGACTGGGTTTTTCAGTCTAGACAAGGTTCTGGGCAGCTCTTACAGCAGCCTTCCAGTACCTAAAGCGACCTCAAAAGAAATATGGAAAGGGACTTTTCTTAAGGACTTGTATTGACAGGACAAGGGACAAAGATTTTGTACTGAAAGAGGGTACATCTAAATTGGACATAAGGAAGAAATTCTTTCTATAAAGATGGTGAGGCACTGGACGTATCCCTGGAAGCGTTCAAGGCCAAGTTGGATGGGGCTTTGAGCAATGTGGTCTACTGGAAGGTGTCCCTGCCCATTGCAAAGGGGTCTGAACTATATGTCCTTCAAAGTCCCTTCAAACCTTAACCATTCTGTGATTATTATCTGCTAGAAAGTTACATACTCATACTCTTGTACATACTAATCATTCACATAATTCCAGATTCTCTAGTGGAATAAACATTCCAGCATAGCCACTAAATTAAAACTGCTGTTGATATCTTACAGGCATTGAGATTTCAGTTCTCTTTTTGCTATACAGTATCAAACTATTGTAAAATGTAATAAACCATTTACTTTCTGGAGCTGGAAAAGATGTACAAGCAAGCTAAGCTACGTAATGATAAATGTCATTGGTTTCATGAAGCAGCATTTTTTTACTAGGGTCAGGGTAGCATTGCATCCAGACATACTGGCATAATTCTGAACTTCAGGGTTTTTTACTCAATTTGTAACAGTTGCAAGATCCAACAAGCAGTTATTTCAAGTTTAAATAAGACTATCATTCACCTCCTTCACTCCTAAAAAGCCTATAACATATCATATGGTTGATGTCAAATATTTATTTAAGCTGCAGCTAAATTGTCATGGCAAAAATTAATCTTGTTCATGAAGATATTACATATTCCAAAAAGAACCACTTATGTGACAAATATGTGGTGTGGGTTGACCCTGGGCACCAGGTGCAGATCAAAACTGCTCTGTCACTCCCCTCCTCAGCCTTTACAGGGAAGAGAAAATACAGCGAAAGACACATGGGTCAAGATAAGGACAGGGAGATCATTCACCAATTATTGTCACAGGCAAAACAGACTCAACTTGGGGAAATAATTTATTATCAATGAAATCATGGTAATGAGAAATAAACCCAAATCTTAGAAACACCTTTCACCCATCCCTCCCTTCTTCCTGGGTTCAACTTCACTGCAGTTTTTCTCTACTCCCTACCCCCCTGCTCTACTGCAGAGGGATGGGGAATGGAGATTGTGGTCAGTTTATCATACCTTGTCTCTGTGACTCCTTCCTCCTCCCTTGCTCCAGTGTGAGGTCCCTCCAGGAACTTCTTCCTATTGAGTGGAGTCCCTCAGTGTAATTATATTATCTTGCACTCATACAGGGAAAATAGAAAGTTACAATAATACCCCTTTGATTTTGCATTTCCCTGTAAGTGCAGACATAGAAATCTTCACAAAGTTGTTAGATTTTGGTGGTTTGAGGGGTTTTTTTCATATTATAAAAAGGAATTCTATGCTATCATATATATTTCTACTAATTTCAAGTCATTCATACACTTTTGCTGATGTGTAGAACCAGCAGCAGCAGCATAATGTAATTTATAGTCATGAAAGTTGGTATGTCTTCCTGAAAACAGAAGACAGTCAACCATTGTTCCACTCAGTTTAGAGACTATTTATTGTAAAGCAAATAAATCCCTGATCCTATGATGCCAGGATTTATTCTCAGGCTATGCAGAACAAAGTTTTCACCACTTTTCTTCCCTTTGGTTTCTCCTTCTACAGCTTCTGTTATTACCTTACTATGTCTACCAAGCCTGTGTCTCTTTAACAGTCCTGAGATCTTGCTTCTCATTTTTGTCTTATGTCTAAATGATATATATTCTGCTGACATCTTCCCACTCCTGTATCTTGCCATTAACTATTTCTTCCTCCTTCCCACAATTCTAGTGTGTTCCTTCAGGGTCACATGTTTTTAATATGAAACAGTAATTAAAAACTGTTTTCATTTTGAAACTATTTATCAACCATTTGGCTTCAAATTCATTCCACTGTTAGTAGTGTTCTATTCATTGTAGTATTCAAAAACATGTTTTCTGGAGTAATAATTTCCTTTAAACTGACATATACCCTTTTTTTTTTTTTTTAGTGTCACCTTTTCCCTCCTCAAAGGAATAATGAACTCTACTAAACACTATGACATAAATAAAAATGCATATAGGAAAATTTCCAGACAGAGATGCCAGCTAGGTAGCTGAGCCAGGAAAACTGTCTCCATTATATATTTTGCTTTTAATGGTTACATTCTTATCTACTCATATTCCACTAACTTTGGGCTATAAAAGTGAGAACACATCAGACAAAGCTACAGGTGACAAGTTCCCTTTTTTTTCATTTACTATTAATACAACACCATACAATAGTATGGTGTTTAACAGAGACTATTTCAACAGCTACTCCAGTTTACTGCTGCACATTTGAAAACTGGTGCAAGATAACACCACTGGACATCTTTGTCATTCACATTCAGAGTGGACAATGAAAGCCTGATGGTTTTCCTCTTTTAAATAAGTCTGAGTCAAAAAGTTCCATCTCTTAAATAAAATACTATATTGAATTATTTATTGTAAGTTTCAACTGCTGTACGGCCAGCAGCCTCCATGCCTTGATGCCTGCATAGCATGCAGCATTTTCCTGTTCACCTCCAACACGAGCCTAAGCACAAACTTCAAGCTATAAAATATAATGAGCACAATGGATACCAGTCTTGGACACCTATTCATAATTTCAAGCAGCGGGTAGATGTCAGACACAGAAGCCTTGCCCAGGATGCCCTGTATCAGCTGGTCCTGTATCAGTAATATGCCTTTTTGCATGATCTTTCTTCTGCCACACAAGAATATTTAACAAGATCAGAAAGAATGAAGAAGGATCAGGCTGACACTTCCTCAAGAGGGCAAGGCAACAGTCAGCCATTCTGCAGCTTCATAAGAAGTTAAAAGACGTGTTTTCAGAGATCTCTTGGTTGTTACCTCAGCATAAAACTGAAGCGAATGTTCAGGTGTAAATATGTAAAATACTCTCCATTAAGACATTACACATTTACGCTTTTTAAATGAGAGAATAGGCAATTAAAAACCACATTTCTACTCTCTTCTACTGGTTCTCCTTAAAATGAAGCAAAACATACCAATTTGTAGCCTTTGTATTTTTCCATTGATGAAAGAGCAGACCATTCACAAATTATCAGTTAGCGTTTCCAGACATATTTCACTTTTTTTTTTTCCATGGAAAGAATTGTTTTCTAAAAAGCTAAACCTGGCATAATTTCTACTAAGCACAGTCAGCTACAGACACTAGAAAATATCTCATCCTAATGCAGAAATAATAATAATAATAGTAATAATAATAAAGCATAAATTAAACACTATTTCAAATTATCCTCTTTCTAACAAGATGGTATAGCCTTTAAAGAAGACCAAAAAATTTTTTCTTATGCATATAAAGTAATGTGTTTCAATTTTTAGCTGTGCTTTCAACTGCTTTCAGCAGAATTACTTCCTTGTTACAGTTTCTGAAGGAAACAAATTTGTAGCACATCATCCTTCTGTCTCTCTCATTTCAGTTCTTGTAATTTCACACAGCCAGTAAATGTATCATTACATAAACCTTTGAAGTAAGTCTTTCATTATGAAGTTACTTGTAGGTTTTATGACTTTAGTGAGGTCCTCTCAATGAAGCTTGAAAAATAATTTTATTAGAATGTGGACCCTATAATTAAGCTCCATGAGATTCAAGTAGTTTATGTAATTGACTTTTCATTAAACTTTTCATCATCTGTCACCAAAGCCATAATTACAGCAAAAACTAATCTGAGTTGCACACTAATTCCCAAAAAAGGATTTAGCATTACATATGGGTCTTCAGCATATTTCAACTCCAAAAATCAAAATTTCAGAGATATATGTGTTTTTTTCTTTTTTTCCCCTGACATCCAGTTTTGTAACCCGATCTTCTGTTTTCAGTTATTTAAATTAATATTCATTATAATGTTGTCCAAAAGGTCCTAACTGAAGTGTATCTTATCACAGATTGAAGAAAAAACATATTTAAGAGATAAAAAAACCCTTAACTTCAATGAATTTATACATCCCAGTAAAACAAACAAACAAATCAAAAAAAACAATCCTGATTAAAGCATTGTTCCTCAGCTGCAGTATTATGTTGTACTAGGGGCTTTCATACTGGCAGAAAATATTTATTGATTTATTTATTTTAAAGCTCATCCAAGTGCAACGAGCTTCTAGATCCTTAAATTAGGAATTCAAATGCAACTTCCATGACTACTAAGTAAATTTAACAGGTCACAATTTACAATGCCTGAATTTGCTATGTAGAAATTGATATATTAGGAGTCTTTTTCAAAAAAAGAACTTGCAAGTGTGCATAATCCCTCTGTCCCAAATCACTTAATTCAAAAGAAAGCCTGCATTTAAATTATTGGTTTTTTAGAGACTTCAGTGATTTTCACAGAACTTGAAAAACTGTACAGAAATTCTTACCTGCACCAGTCTTTCTTTCCATGACTTTAATAATTTTTAGTTTTTAAAAGATGGGAAATAGCAATAATAAACATATTTTTTTAACACAACTACTTCTAAAGTAACAAAGAAAGAAGCCAAATGTCTCTGTTTTTCACATCCTCTCCCATCAAAAGTAGAGACCCTTATGAGTAGTAACAATGAATTATAAAACTTCTAGCCCTATTTAATATGGCTGGCACAATAACTGTTTCCTTTTCTGTCTGTACCTGTTTGGTTGTATCAGAAAAGGAATACTTGACTGAAAAACTTTTCCTCTGACCAATATATATTAAAAAGAAAAGCATCGATATGTAAGCATTTCTTTTTAACTGAAGATCAGCAGAAGCTGTACACACTGAAATGCAGGTTTGGCTCTACCCAGAATTTTTAATATATTTTCCAGTAGCTATTGCAAAAATAAATAAATGGAAGCATAATGCAAAATACATGTTTTTGACAGAAATTATTAGCAATGCAAGTGTGCATCAGGGTCTAGAGTCTGAACCACTGACTTCAGTTAAATGAGTACCTTTTTCTTTATGTAGGTCCATTAATTGTAGTATGTCTCTCTATGCATGATGCAATTCGACATTAGTAACAACACTTCATCGACTTATGTAATTCTGACCAAAATCAGCACGACTATCAAGGAAGCTGAAAATAACATGATCTGAAGATGTGAAGCCATGCTCTGGCTTCAGTTATGCTGTGTTGTGCTACCCCTCACCTGCCTTTCCTTAAAGCTGCAGAGCTTATTGCTTCGTGGGAGAATGAAAGTCTGCTGTATGTTTCAAAGTCAAGCCTGTGTGTTTCAAAATGTGATGAAATGCTATGGAGAAATTAGTAAAAATGTAGATCCTACAACTACTGTTTTAAACCTGAAACTCTATTCCACTCCTCTATTCGCGAAACCAAACCTGTAATAAGCCAATAAGATATGTATGATTTAGAGTCAGCATTTCTTAATATCCACTTAGAATTAGAATAAAACCATTAATAGTTCTTTTATAATAGTACTTAGCTTATTAAAACACATAAAAGGTTTCACTCCCTTGGGCTACTTTTATGGGTCCTACATTTAGAGATAAGAAAACAATACCCACTTGAAAAAGGACAAAACCTAGTTCAAAATATACACCACTATGTCTTTCTCTATTTCATTTCCCATTTTATTTCTACAGTTCAGACACATGACAAACCCCATTTTAAAGAGTGGAACGTTTCTATTACAGAGGCATGGAATGCTGTTCAAGTTTAGCTGTATTTTAAATTCACCATTATTGCTGGACATAAAATTCTTCTGCTGTTACCATCTATTAATAAACAAAAATAATTCTCACTGAATATATGCAAGTGCCCAGACGAAATAGATAAAAGGCAATTTATTTTTTTTTCCAATTGATGATCACTGTGCATGCTTTTGCACTTTGCAAAATTATTAAAATCTAATGCAAAAAAGAAACAACCAACCAACCAAGAGAAAAAAAAATCACAAAAAAACCACCACATGGGGGAAACTTTGCAAGTGTAACTATTTTCTATTTACAATGTATCTACAGACACTCCAAGAAATGTATTTCTGCATTATAAAATAAATACAATAATTAATCTGAGACTTGCTGAGCTAGACAACCATTGGCATGCACAGAAAATGACAGTGTGTCCTTTCTCTAGACGATAAATTAAAATCCAGCTACATAAGCAGAAATTGAACATTACAAATGTCTCATAGTTGCTGACAGTTACCACACAAAATCAGTGGATCGTTCTATTATGTCACTTAATATAATTATTTCTGTGAAGAAATCAACTATCTTCATTAGCCATTTCTGACACCTATGCAACCAGAGGTGAACTAAAATGCAAGCAGAACCAATTTTTGTAGAACACCTTCTTGAGGCACCGAAATAATCTAAGTTTGAAACATTGCATTTCAGTCAGAAGGGTTATTAACCCCACCATAACGTAGTGACAGTAGCAGTTGTCA
This sequence comes from Pachyramphus minor, assembly GCA_013397135.1. Classification (NCBI taxonomy): domain Eukaryota; kingdom Metazoa; phylum Chordata; class Aves; order Passeriformes; family Tyrannidae; genus Pachyramphus; species Pachyramphus minor. Next base: position 393,653 of record VYXB01003821.1, read on the forward strand.
TGTATTAAAGAACATACAGGCAAAATTAATTTTCTATGCTGGTAGACTTCAGGAAGAAAACATTAGTGCTTAATGGTCTTAAAAAAAAATTACTTTTGGAAGTTTGATGTGAGCTTAAAAGAGTTCAAATGAAAAAAGAAACAATTTCCCTCCAAAAGATAAGATTTGATTTGGGTACTATGAGAAAAAAGCTGTATGCCTGTGTGTCATCACATTTTTAGCCAAAACTCACACCTCCTAAGCACTGCAGTTGTGCAGGTTCTCTCACAGTAAGTTTTGTACAACTGGAAAGTTCAGATAGGATTTCTACAGGCTCCAGCAGAGTGTTCAACAGTGCATCTTATCACAGAATCATCAAAGTTGGAAGACATGCTTAAGATCATCCAGTCCAACCGCTCATTATCCAGCCCAAACATCTTATAGAGCAAATAAATTTGATTTATGATAAAGTGTAGTAAGGTTGATTTAGATTCAAAGAAGAATTATGCTTACTATGCCAAATGGCTTACTATGCCAAATATATTTTTTAGATTTCTTCAACTCTGATACAATTAAATTAACTGTAGTTTAAGTAAAACACATTGACTACCTTAGTTTTCGTGCACCATTTTAATGTAGCATCTTCACCATTTATTTCCTGTAGAATGTCTTGATTTAACCCATTCCTTTCACTAACAG
>VYXB01003821.1:394727-434398 GCA_013397135.1 Pachyramphus minor
TTACTGGACACAACACCTGATTTGCATTTTACTTTAAAACATTCAGGATGAAGTAAGGATGGAGAAAATTCAGCACTCCTATCAGAATTAAAAACAATAAAAAGATATGATGACAAATATGATTTAAATTAAGAGCATCTGAGCCCAGTATAATCAATGTATTATGTAGTATGTAACATTACATGCCAGTAAATGAAAACATGAACATCACTTTAAAAGTGGGAACTTACTGTTACTTTTAAACCTTTGTCCACAATCTCTATAAAGTGCACTGCCTTCTCAAGTGAATTAGTTGACTTACTTGAGAATAAATAAACATAATCTGGAAATTAAACAGTCATGGCCAATACCAAATTCAAATTAAAAAAAAAAAAAGAGAGAAAAGTAACATTATGATGCTACCCCTCATGGGAATCCAGCTTCATTACAACCATCATTGTGTCTGCCTTTGTCCTTGTTATGCTCTCCTTTCATGCATGTTATGCTTTCCTTGCTCACTGCATTAATCACTGTCCACAGCTGGTATGAACTAGCTGTGGTTCTGTTAAGAATATCACAGACTGTTCAAAGTAAAACAGCATTTACAAATCAGCTAGAGTTTAATAACACAGTACAAATCTTTGCAAAGTGTTAGGTTCAAATTCCAATATACAAAAATGTTACATACTTCCCCATACTATATATGACATTTTTTGAAAGATGTTAAATATAATTGCACTCTTGAACTTACACTCGTCATCAGGAACACTTTACATGCTTAGCTAAAAATCATATTTTATTATTTTACCAACAATCCCTATCTTTATTTTCTAATTAAACTTCACTACTACCACGTATGACTGAATGGGCCTTGTTAACTCCTGATGCAATTTCTGATGTAAAAGCCATTAGTTTCTGTGGTAAAAAGTCAAATGATGTTTTATTTCTTTAGCTTCTGTATGTCTTCACCAAGCTGCTTATGAAATTATTTTAAAAAAAACCCAAAAAACAAAAACTAAGAAATTTGCAAGTGGAGCCTAGAAGAATACATAAGCCTCTCCTCACAAATCCCTCAACCTTTATATGCAAACCCACATGCAACTGAAACTCTCAGATCTCAAGATCTCTTTCCCCTCTTTTATTAATCTTCCTCATACACATTGACAGAAACATACACAAGTCAAAAATTTCAATAGAGCTCTTCCCAATAACACAACTCAAAAAGCCCACCCACCCAGGTAAAAAATATTCTGATCTAAGAGAAATATATATGTAAGTATATGATTTTAAAAAAGGAATTTAATTCTTAAAGAATCATTTTTTCCTTACTCTCAGAGTGCTACGTGTGTAACAGGGTTACTTATTTAAGAAGACTGAACCTTGTGTTCCAACAGTTAAAAAAATTCTTTTCATACACGTGTGAAGAGCATTTCATCAGTAAAGTGCAGCAATGCTTACAGCAAGATGTTAACATTCTGGTCAGAATTTTTGTTTTATATGACTCTGCCTTCATTATCACCTGCAAATATAACACCAGAACCAGTAAAAATGGAAGTTAATACAAACAGACAAGATTTCTCAAGGAAAAAAATTGATCATTTTTTTCCTAGCAACAGGAAACAGGCTTTTAACTACCTACATTCTCACATCAAATTTCAACTAACACATAATGTAATCAATACAATGATAAAACATGTTTAATTCTTATGTTTACCCACTGTCACTTTCATCAGAAGAATAATCAAGCTTCATGTTCCCCTTCAAAAATATAGTCTACGCAGCCATTACTTCTTAAATAGCACAACAGCTGTTTTAGGGATTTGGGGGTTTTAAATGTAATTCAAACAATATACACTCTCATGATGTCACCCAGAAGAAGTATTATCTTTATGCCCTTTTGGTACATCATCCAATAAAGTGTCACACTCTACTTCCTGTAGAGTTACACACATTAACTTATTTTTAAGGCACAGTCAGTCTCAGCAATACAGAGACTGTTGGCCCAGACACACTGAGGGTCAGTCCAGTAATTCATTTATGGGCACTGTTGGTTCACATAGAGATAACCTGATAGTCTCTATCTCTTGTACCACCACTCAAATTCAAATACCTAACACCTCGGCACCTCACACTGTGGCTCAAGGCTCATAAGCCTCCTCCATCCCACAACTTGTTTACAATCATCACTTATTGTTGTAATCATCACTTATCTTACCACTGAGAAATCTCACGCATGCAAACAAATAAATAAGTAAATAAATAGCAAAATTAGTGTCTTAGAGGGGAAAAAAAAGAGGGAGGTCGATAGTTTATAAAAAAATATACTAACAGAGAGAGGAAAACTGTTCTCAGTCTCCAGAATATGTTAACCTATCTCTCAGTGTGTCAGCTTTGTGTTGACACTTCATATACATCATATAAAAACCAGGAAGTTAACTCTCCCCTTACTTTTTATTGAGTTGGATGCTCAGTTACTTCATTTTCATATATGTGTAGATCTAACCCAACTACTCTCTGAAATATATCAAAAAGCTATCAAGCAGCTTATCCAGATTCTAGAAATATTTGAAGGAAATATCTGAAGTTGTCTCCTTCACACCAAAAAGATATGCATAAGCCCTTCTCCAACAGTTTGTGTTCAACAACTTCACCATCTCTAAAAACCAGATTAGAAAGGCTGTCTCTGAAAGAACCCCCTACCTAATACACACTGCAGTGCAAATTAAAAAGAATTGACACAAGAGCTTTTCCTGATGGTTCCTCCCAGGTCCCAATTCAGTATGAAAAAATGAAGAATTCATTTAATCCTTAATTACTTATGATAAAGATTTCTGGATGAGAAGTTCCATTATCAACACCCAGTGTCTGGGCACAGATAATACAGTGTTACTAGTTACCATTCTGCTAGAACTACAGTGATTTTCTCAAGTGTGCGGCATTTTGAAAGGATGGCAGAAATTTGCAGCTGCTCTGCAGTTGATCGTATACAGTCACATGAGTTCTCATGAGAGAAGTACCTGACCTCACTACTCCTCTTAAATTGCCTAAAGCTTTACATGGCATTTCCTAGCAGACAATAACTACTCTCTAGAAGTATGGGCTTTTCTTACATCGTACCAAAAGACATTATCCATCACACCAGAGACACTACTGGAGTTGAGCAGTCAGTGTTAAAACATAAGTAACTTCAATAAGGATGTGTGATGCCTTGAGGAGAAAACACAACTAGGTACAAAGCTCTTCTGTCCAAAGAAAAATTACTATAATACTGGTTTAGAAAGACTATGAAACTTCATAAGCAGGTGCTTTGGAATGTACAAGCCTGGTCAAAAATCATTTAGGAACTCCAGCATCTGTGCAGTACTTAAGGTACTGGCGACTAGTTGACTTGGAGTCACTGTAAGATCCTTCTCACACGTTGGAATTGGACGGTGATGGATACATCAAGACAGATGCTCCCTCCCTGACTCCACACACAGATCTATTTTTGTTTAATGCCATAATCTTTCCTCAAATATATGAGACATCATTTCTGGAAAAAAATAATGTATCGTTGAGTATACATGATTAGAAACGAGAATTGTGAAAAGAATACTATACTTGTGATCTCAATTCTGTTGCTCCTCTCCTTGCTGGATCTAATAAAAATAGACACAACTACGTGAGTGACTGATTTCAGTTGAACTGAAGTCTTTTTACAGTGAGACTGAGACCTTAAAACATTGATACAATTTTATCCATTATAAAATGTTTCTCTTTCTTCATGGAAATAGTAATCATCTTTGTTAAACTGCCCTCCAATTTTGCAAATACTCTTTACAATATTCCCAATACTTATTAGGATTTTGACTATGATTTTCATATATGTGTAAGAAAGTTTTTCACTGGTTTGCATAAAAAAAGATCTTCAGAAGAATAGCATACATTTTAAACCATACTTTATTTTTGCACTGTGTTTTGACCTAAGGCTTAGGAATTGCAATGAGAGTGAAGAGTAATGAGAGTGAATGGTAACTTCATTCAAACCATTCACAAGAGGGTTTTCATTCAAAGAATTTTTCTGTACTCTGGGGACAATTAATGTGCATATGTTAAGACTGCCATAAATATCAACTTTTCAACACCAGAAGCACATGTTCCTGAATCAGAAAAATAGAATTTTGTATACTTTAATTAAACTCTAGGAGTAGTTACTCTTCAAGACCTCAATTACTTTGTTACCTTTATTTCAAATACTTCAAAACAACCTCTGTAGCACTTTGTAAGATACCAGCCTAAGCTCTTAAAGGTTGTACCTATAACTGAAATTTACAAGGTAAAAAATTTCTACAGCTGGGATGATAAAACAAAGATGTGAAAATACATGGAATGAGCAGAAGGTGGAAAAGAGTCTTTTTGTGATATAGAAACAAAGAGTGTACACATTAAAAATTATTTAATAAGCCTGATAATCTGCATCCTCTTACACATTCCTTGGCAGAACAGAAAAGGCTTTGAAGCTAAATGAACACAAAGAAGCTCTCCACAGAATCATCAGGTCAAAAACTTTATCATTTGTGTGAAGGAACCTTACAAATACAAGTATTCATGAATGTTGGGTTGGGTTGGGTTTCTTTTATAACATACAGAAGAGGGATAACATAGGTATAAATAAAGGATAACAAAGGCTGCATGATGGACTTTAGATTAAAAGACTCAGCGGTAACCAAAATGCACTACAACAGTGAAATTCCAGACTAAGGAAACTGGGAATTTTACTTGGACAATGTAAGGATTGAGTTGATTCTTGGGATCAACACTTTTTTTTTTAATTTCTTATCCAGAACCAGAAGCCAGATGTTAACCTTCTAATATAGCAGTCTTTCTCTGAATACATAGTAAAAATGAACTTGAAGCAAGACAGAAAGACCAGAAGCTGACATTAAATAACATTTCTACTATCAGAGACTGGTTTAAGCTCTGCATAGTTTTTGTAAACGCTAAATGCAATTTTCTTTTTTCCCAGGAGGTGAAAATTTTCCCAGATACACAGACACATAAATGCACACACACATAAAAGGCAGATTTACAATATCTCTTTTGGAGAAAAAAAATAAAATCAATTTACCACAATATTCCATGACATTTACAAGAATAATAGCTTTACCTTTGGTTTAAATATTTAGAGAAGAATGGAAAATATTTTTATTTTTAAAAATAAATGGAAAATATTTTCATTTTTAAATAATTTTAAAATATGTTTAAGACAAGGAATGAGAATTATTATAATTAAATATTTCAAATTATATAAGACAAAGTGCTTCCCAGATCCTTATTCCTCAAAAATATTTGACATAACTTCTTTAAAAAAAAAAAAAAGTAGCTTTCAGAATCCATTCGCCAAAATAATTAAATACCCTTCATTTATCATAGAAATTCTGGAGAATATACACAAAAAATCCTTAAGGTCACACATTTAGAAGAAAGAATATAGGAAGAAAACAGAAGAGGAGGTCATAAGGAGACATTGTTTTAATATAAAATTAAGACTACTGTTTGAAGAGGTTGCCATGCTTCCTATGATACATATGGGGTAAAAGCTTACCATTCTTGAATTTGAAGACCAAAATACCAGTAAGTAAAGCTAATCACAGAGTCAGCGAATGGATAAGGTTAGAAGGGATCACTGTTGGGGTAACCTGGCCCAATCTCCCTGCTCAAGCAGGGTCATCCCACAGCAGATTGCATGCAATTAGGTCCAGATGGTTCCTGAGTATGTCCAGCAAGGGAGACTCAAAAACCTCTCTGGGCAAACCTGTTCCAGTGCTCAGTCAACTTCATAGTAAATGAGTTCTTTTTCATATTGAAGTGGACCTTCCTGTGCACCAGTTTCTGCCTGTTGCCTCTTGTCCTATTGCTCAGCACCACTGAGAAGAGCCTGGCTTCATCATCTTGACACCCTCTCTTCAGGTACTTACAGACATTGACAAAATGATATCTCAGTCATCTCTTCTCCAGGCTAAACAGACCCAACTCACTCAGTCTTTCCTTGCAAGAGATGCACCAGTCCCTTAATCATTTTTGTAGCTGCCACTGGGCTTGTTCCTGGAGCTCTATGTCTCTCAGGTACTGAGGAGTCCAGAACTGGACACAGCACTCCAGACGTGGCCTCACCAGGACTGAGCAGAGGGGCAGAATCACCTCCCTCAACCTGCTGGCAGTGTTCTTATTAACACACCTCACTGTGCCACAAGGGCACATGAACAGCTCAGGGATAACATGTAATTGTCAATTAACCTATGTAGATTATTTTCTGATTATTTTTCATATAAAGGAAATGCCTATTAAATGTGAGAATACATTTTAGGCTGTATGAAATACTGTTGTGTTTTCTTTGCAATTACTTCTCCTGAAGTAAGAACATAAAACATTCAGCAAAACACAAAGATACACTTTGCAAATACTAATCTGACTAGACCCCAAAAACATCTTTTACTATTAAGATTAGGCTTATGCAGTTATCAGGAAGTAAGAGAAATTCAAAAAAGCCCACCAGCCTACATAAAAGAATAGAGAGAGAAAAAGACAGAGATGCAATACTTGAGTCTATTTACACTACAGGTAGCTCCAGGGATTGCAACAGGCCTGAATGCTAGAAGCTAGAATAAAGAAAACTATACGAGAACAAGTTCATATTAGAACTACTGAGCAATCCATGGGACTCAGCCAGACACGTGCCAGGATCCTGAGGGAAAGAATGGCCAATACAGATGCCAAGCCACTCAACATCCTATTTGAAAAATTGTGGCAGTAAGGTGAATTCCACAGGAGTTCCAATGGAACTCCTTTTTCAAAATGGTAAAAAGGAGGACCCTGGGCACTACTGGCCAGTCTCACCTCCATGCCTAGTGGGATCGTGGAAAAGATCTTCCTGGAAGAGATAATTAGAGACAGACAACATGGCTACATCAAGGGCAAATGCTGTCATTTGATGACCTTCTACAATGGAGTAACTGTGTCAGTGGACAAGGGAAGAGCAACTTGTCACATATCTAGACTTCTGTAAGGCCTTCGACAGAGTCCCCTACAACATTCTTACCACAAAAGTGTCAAGATACCGGTTTGACAGATGGGCTATTAGAAGAATAAGAAACTGGCTACTTGTCCACATCTGAAGAACTGTAGTCAATGGCAACAAGTGGAAGCCACTCTGAGGGTGGTGACGCACTGTCAAGGTTGCCCAGAGAAGTTGTGGATACCCCATCCCTGGAAGTGTTCAATGGCAAGTTGGATGGGGCTCTGAGAACCCTCGTCTAGTGGAAGGTGTCCCTTCCCTTCATAGAGGGGGCTGAACTAGATGATCTTCAAAGGTTCATTCTAACCAAACCATTCTATGTTTCCATGATTCCTTGAAAATTAAAAGAAATTAGAAGGAGTAGATGTGTTTAACACTTCATTATAACCCAAGAGATTTCCAGAGCCTAGACGATGCATCTACAAAGTGTCTGTAAATTCAAATTTTATAGTGATACCACTAAATTACAGAATATCCTGAGCTGGAAGGAACCCATGAAGATCATTGAGTTCAACTTCTGGCCCTGTACAGGACAGACCAACAATCTCACCATGTTCCCAAGAGCATTGTTCAAACATTCCTTGAGCACTGGCAGGCTTGAGGACATGACTGCTGCCCTGGTGGGACTATTCCAGTGCCCAGCCACCCTCTGGGGGATGAACCTTTCCCTAACAACTAACTTAAATCTCCCCTGACACAGCAGACACTAATCCTGGCTCCGTATCAGTATGAGTCTTACAGCAAGTTTCAACCCTCTCCCTCCACAAAACAAACAGACAAACAAAAAAAAATTATCTAATTTTTAAAAGACCAATTTCACTACTGCACTTGCATAATTGCAAACTTGATTGTGCATCACCAGGGCCATGTGACTGCACCCATGAACTGAACTATTCCTAACACAACATTATGGTAGTGAAATAAATCTGAACTATTCTGGAGTTAAGGTTTTATATGGTGTTTGTGTAAATATAATCTACTACTTTAATAATGTTATGTCTATTACATCAGTAGCTAGCTTTTAAATGTCAGTTCAAGTTGTTTTACCTCCTTTGAATTTCCCTAATTTTTGTTGCCATTTCAAACCCTTAATAGGTCACTTAAAGAATGTTTTCGACCCAAAACTATGATCAGTAGGTCTACTTATGTTTTGACAAAAGCTTCAAGTGTTGAGTACTGATATTTTTTGGCTTCTCAGGATGACCATGCCACACAAATTGCAAAAGTAACAAACATAAAATTAATCTCAGGAAATTTTCTTTAAAAATGTGAAGAACACTTATGGAAACATTTTTTGAGATGCAGCACAGGGGAAAATTAGACCTTTCACATAAAATTATTAGTGTGTGGCCCTTTAATGGTGACTGCTCTGGTAAAAGCTACCTTTTATGCCATCCAAATAGTCACCTACTGTTCTGAAACACCTTCCTTTCACTCTCCAGAGTACACATTCTATAGCATGGGAGCTTCAGGCACAGATATGATACTGCAGTACTAAATTAAGGTTAAGATTTGATATTGACAGATAACAGCCACTAAAATCTTAGAAAAACATTCAGTGCTTCAAATTGAGTAAATATCTCAGATACTTTTCTTCCAAAGCCTGACTGAACTGATGTTTTTGTGCCTGAGAAGGGAGAATGACAGAGCAGCTGGGTGGGCACTCATTAGTCAGTCAAGGTTATCCCACCACATCTAAGCATAACAATACAATTTACCAAGATTTAAAGTTCATTTCAGGTCTACAGAATTAAAATCCAGTATTTTAGAGTAGTATGAATGATTAGGACTGTATCTTATTAACCTGGTAAAATAGTTTCCCTTCAAAGATAATTTTATTTTTAACAATGCCTTAAAGCAAAATTGTAGTAAGACATACAATTCTATGCCCAAATATTTTGCTACAGAAAAATAGAGAAAAACACAGCAAACATGAGAAAGGTATCTCACTAATAATACACTTTGCAAATTTCCAATGTCATGGACTGTGCTAAAACTTCAAACTAAAACACCACTAATTTTCTATATCTCAAGAGCAAAATATTCACTTTGGCAAGAAAAAACAACAAAATGCTTTCTTTAATGTGTGCTCTCTTTCAGGAACAGCACATGAGGCAAAACATATTTTGCATCCTTTGACCAGTCCACACTGAGTATTTAAAAATATTTACAACTGGTTGAAAAAAAAAAAAATTAAAAGGGAAAAAACCCACCAAACCAAAAAACTTTAACTAAGAGTCTATGAATGAGAAGTGAAAGAATAATTAAAATAAAGAAAATTATAAATACCTAATGTAATACTACTTTTACAAACTTTTTAAATGAAAGTCTCAATTCTTCCTTTGTATGTACACTAACAATTCTTAATGACATCTTCATTGTCTGCAGCTTTGGCCATAGAACCATTTGCTTAGAATACTAGAGTGAAAAACAAGAACCATGGTTAGTAATTATGCATGATACCATTCTGTCCAGCTGATATGCTTGGAACTAACTCACCACGATATAATTTGTATTGTACAATGGAACAGAAGGCTGGCTTGTGTGCAAAATTGAATATTCATCTAAGAACAAATAAGTTTGTTCAAAATATAATCAACCATTCCCAGCTACCTGGCTGGTATACATAATAGACATAATGATAAGCACAGCCTAATGCTGCTTCTGACTACTGCTTCTTGGAAGATGCTATGAAAATGTACATCAAAATTTTATATCGGAATACCACAAAAGCTATGTTGCCATCAGGATGCTTCTCCTCCTATTTTCTCCACACAAAACACACTGATATTTCAAACCAAATAAATCATCCCAAACAGGAGTTGAAACTGTACATTAGCAAACTTATGGAAATTCCATATTACAAAATCCCTCATAAAATCCCCAAAATGTAAGAATGAGACTCTCTTACAAAAATATAGACCTAATGGTCTATATTTTATAGACTCATGACACCTCAAAAAAAAGTGTAAGAAAAAAGTATAAATAATGGGGAAAAAAGAAAAATCATTTTAGAAGAACTAATATATATTTCAGGCAAGTAAATTAACTGTCTTTATCTAAAAATCCTGCATCAATTTAATAAATAAAACTCATAGAATAAATCCTGAATTCTCTCTGTGCCATTATTTTTTTCTCAAGATATATGTACTCAAGTGTAGTTCTGTTCGTGCTACTATATAGATGCCTCTAGATAGTAGAAATTTTGCTTGCTTATTTTCACTTGATAAGGGCAGCCTTAACACAGGATGTGAGAAAGGAGCATTTACTGGTCAGGTGATCTACATAAGCATTATGTCTCTGCTAAGTGCCTTTATCAACAGGTATTGTTCTGGTCCTTACTCTGTCTCTCAGGGGATCTTGACCACCAGGATTTTAGCAGACTGGTAACCCAGCTGAAAATAAAGGAACAGAAAGAGGAGCTTGATCTGCAGGCTGCAAAACATTCTTAATACATGGTAATATATGGTCTCCGAAACACAGAACTAAGGAATGCATCAGTGTATCAGTGTAGGGAAGACATTCAAGTTCCAACCACCAAGGTTGTTCCTCCAGCTGCCACTGGTCCAAAAGCATGTTGTAGGGAAGAATCACAAAGATAAATAAATTAAGTGAAGACAGTTACAGTTGTCATATCTCAAATCCAAGGGAGTAAAACAGATGATAGAGAACAAAGAAAATGCTGCTTGTATCATCTGGTATTACTGGGTGACCTCCTTTTCATTCTGTGATGTCTTGTAGCACTGACATATCTACTCCACAATATGGCAAAAGGAGAAAAATCACTTATGCAGGCATTCAGACAATGAGACAGTGTGTTAAAGGCAGGGGGGAACTGGCACAGAGGCAAAAGAAAAGTAATGACTGAATGTACAAAAAATTATGCTTCAGGCTGCAATAAGTGAAACGCTGTCAAGTGAAGTCATAGTAATGCAACTGTTAGAAGTGTTTGCATGACCAGATGGTAGATTAACTGATTTAATGAAATAAAAATGTATCTATTCTTTAAGACAGCACCTAAGAAGAATTTTTGTATAATTACAATTATTATAAGCTGGTTTATTATGCAAATATAATAGTTTATATTACCAGTTGCATTATTATTTATAATTTTATTGCTGTTTGCCTAAAATATAAAATAGGTTGCTGATAAACAGCATAGAAGTAATATGTCCTATTTCACACTTACTAAAGTTTCACTTACAATAGTATTTATAAATATTATTCTGTCACATTCTTGCATTATTTGGGCCTTCCAGAATATCTATGAACGAATTTATTTATTAAGCTGGAACAGTAATTTCATGTCCAATCAACAGTTCAATCAATGCATGTCTAACAATTAAAATGAAATTAACACAAACTATAAATGGATCCCTCAATTTCTTTATGAAACCTACCAGTACCACTCTGTGCCTGGAAGATAGATAGTGGACAGCTGCATTTGGAGGTTGCTAAAACATATTTGCAGGGAGAAAAGCTATTTTGGACATTTTGTCCAAATCCGAACAAAAGAAAAACAAGGGATAAAGAGATGGCAGAAGCTGTATCAAACTTCTGAATAAACTCAAAAACAATATAAAGTGTATATACCTTGATGTGACTAAAAGACAGTCTGCTACAATATTACAATATTTTTCAAGCTTCATCACTGTATTTATTTGGTGGATACTTCTTTTGAATACTTTCAACATTGAGATTTGATTTCAATCACAATGCTTCATTTACAATTCATTTAATCCTATTCTGTATGCAGAAAAAGTAGCTGAAGCGGCTGTCAGGAGGATAACACTCGAATAAAAGTATATATATTGCAACAGAAAATATATTTTACTTGGCGATTTCTAACTACTACTGTGATAAGATGTCTTTATATCAGAGTAAGAGAAACGCTTTTCAAAAAAAACAGATTTCACATACTTTGAATATTAAATAACTCAAATGCTCTTTGAAGACAGTTATCCTAGAATACCATCTATACTGAGACTGTCACTCCATGAGGTAAGCTGGAAAATAAAACTGCATGAAATTTTGTGCTTTCGATTACACACACACACAAATTTGGCTGTATTAAGACAGTTTCACTATTGCATAGCATAAGAGTAATTGATGCCGCATATATTTGTAAGATTGCTATAACTACAAAAGGCACATGAACATTTTCATAATTTACATGCTTACACTTGTCACAAGCCTTGCCATTTCTACGGAAAAAAGTTCTTTAATTATGAACCTATTGCATAGATATTAACCTAATAAATATGACTTTAGCGTTCCTTTAGTATAAAAATGGGTGTTAAATAGTGTATCTGATCTGCATTTGAGCTTTGTTCTTAATAGCCAACAGTAATTAACATGCACAACCCTTGTATATATACCTCAGTATAAGTACATTACATTTCAAAAAAAGGTTGCAAGAGATATCAGATAAATTTGCTCATATTAATCTTATATACACCCATAAAATTTGCATTTCTAACTTACTTTGACAATTTGCTTATCATTATGCATTTCTGAGACTTTTTCATAGCACTTGAGCTTATCTTAAACCTTGAAATTGATTTATTTACCAGAAGGATTCTTCACTCAAATCCAGAATTCTAGTGCAGATATTCTTTCTCTTCTGTAATTCCAAAAATTTTATGGAAACACTTTCTTTTGTACTCCAGATATCTATCAATTTCTATATCAGACTATCAGATGAACAGAAAAATGCATCTGCCCTTTTTTTTCTTAATTTATTTTTAAGTAAAAGCCTGAAATAGAAGCAGTAGCTGATTAATCATTATTTAGGAAACATCACACCATTAAACTTAAGTTCCTATTCAAAGATGGTTTTGTATTCTAGTGAACACCACAGGATTACTATTTTCAGCAGAAGGAATAGTTGAAGCCTTCAAATCTTTTGTTATCCAATCTGTCATTTCAACTATTCTGAACTATCTACATTTACCTCTTTTTTCCCATCTGTGTGTGTGACATTTCATTGATGGATAACTAAATGCAAGAGAACAATTTCATTCTTGTGGCACACTATTATTTTTACCTGTGGAATTCTGCCACTCAAAAAGAAGGCACAAATATTAACTTTTTTTTGTGATCAGCCCTCAAGTTCCTTATGGCACAGTCAAATAGCCAGCCCAGAAGGATCAATAGAAAGGGGTTTCCATTTTATAACTGTTTTCACCATCATTAAGCAGTTTCCTATCATTTTGCTGTATTTAAATTCCATTTGTTATAATTACTTAGCCTCTTCACAAATGGAATTATTAAATTACATGGCTTCACTGCTCACTGGAGGTCAGCCGTTAATGGCAAAGATGTATTGTGATGTGCTTTTATTATTTCTAACCAGTGAGAGAGAGAATGTCTTGTATTACAAAGCTTCAGTCATCACTGGTCTTCTCATTCAGTTTTGAAAACAAACTAGAAATTCAATCTGAGAGCAAGCAGATAAAAAAACCTAAACATATTATGACTCATAGTTATGTAAATTTGATGTCAACATAAAATCACAGCATGGTTTGGGTTGGAAGGGACCTCAAACATCACCTGCTCTCAATCCTCCTGCCATGGGCAGGGACACCTTCCACCAGACCAGGTTGTGCAAAGCCCCATCTGACCTGGCCTTTAACACTTACAGGGATGCAACATCCAGAACTTCTCTGGGCGACTTGTTCCAGTGCCTAGCCACCCTTATAGTACAGAGTTTCTTCCTAAGATCTAATCTAAATCTACTTTCAGTTAAAAGCCATTCTCCATTGTCCTCTCACTACACGTCGCTTTAAAAGCTCCCTCTCCAGCCCTCTTGTAGCCTCCCCAGCCTCCCTTTATGTAATGGAAGGCAGGTCTAAGGTCTCCCTGGAACCTTCCCTCTCCCAGGCTGACCAGCCCCAACACTTTCAGTCTGTCTTTGTAAGAGAGCTGCCTCAGCCCTCCGACCCTCCTCTGGACTTGCTCCAACAGGACTATGTTACTCTTATGCTGGGGGACACTGTGTTGGACACAGTACTCCCGGTGGGGTCTAATAAAAACACAGTGGAAGCTGAAAATCACCTCCCTTGACCTGCTGATTGTGCTTCTTGATACATAAAGCCCATAAATAATAGAATCTTAGGGCTTTCCTTCAACTCATTTTAAGCAATTTTTACAACAGAATGCTGTACAACTAAAATAATTAATTACAGTCACCCACCTTTAAATATTACTCTTTCTTGTGTCAGAAACTTCATAAGAAAATCAGGGAAGTAAAAAATAAACGCAGGCATAATTTCTAAATCTAAGCAACTAAAAAAAGAATGTATTACACAATTTCAATTAATTGAACTCATGGTATATTTACTTCAGTAAAGTAGCAAATGATAGCAACTTTTTAATCTACAGGTTTACAACACAGATACTTGAGAAGGTAAAACACTGAAGGCACTGTTCAAATAGTATGGATTTTGATTAAATGGACTTTCAAAAGTCAGGTTAAAACTTAATACTGGTATGTACTGAGCATGCACTGTGTCTTACTTTTTAACTGATAACTATTTAGCTTTTATAGCTTTTATTTTAAATCTACCAAATTAATTTGTCAATGATTTACTCCCTGCCTTTGGAACTCTGATGAAATGTTTCACACAGTGTGAATTTAGAGGAAAGTGTAAGTTCCGGACTCTATAATTTTATTAGGATTTTTCCAACTGATTTAAGTTGTGCAGGATTTCACCCACACACTGAAAGACATTTATTATATAAACAACTGAAGGTATATTTAGGAAAATAGAGATTGTTTCTTCAAATACTATGTTCCTTAGACCTCAATCAAGCAGTCCTTTGTTATATTAAAAGTGCCAAAAAACTGCCATGTCTAGACTTTGAAAGGGCAGAATATACTTTTGCGTGTTATCTCTCTCCTACTTATTTTTTCTCTGAATGATTGCATATAGTTGTGTTAACATCTTCAAGTTTTGGCTTTGCTTTCCATTGTGAATATTGTGATGTTCATTTTTTTATGCAAAAGAAATCCAATCTATTATTAATCTGCCATTTTTTGTCTCATTCTTTTTTGTGTTAAGGAAATATAGTAGTTTTTTGATTGTATATGGTATCACATTATTATCTCTATTTCAATAAAATTAGTAGGCTTAATAATACTTTACTTCCATAGTCAACAGTTGAAATACAACATAAAAATTATTAGGAGCACATTGAAATTTAGCTATCAATTTTCATAGAATCATGGATTCACTGACGGTGGCAGTCACATCTGGAGAGTGCAGAGACCTGGGTCAGGTACAGAAGCTTGCCTAGAGTCATGCTTTGTTCAGTTTTAAACATCTCCAAGAATGGAGTGCACAAACACTCATGACAACCTACTCCAGTGCTCAGTCAGTTTTGGAGTAAGAGTGGCAATAAACACAATAATAATTATAATAATTTCTCATGTTTTAACAGAGATTCATGTACCTCTTGTGCTGTCAACTAGGCATCTGAGAAGAGTGTGGCCCCCACATCTTCACAGCCTACCATCAGGTATTTATATATTGATGGACAAGATCTGACTCAGCCTTCTCTTATAACGCTAAACAAGTCCCTGCTCTCAAATTCTCTTTGTCGGAACAACGTCTCAAACCCATCACTGCCTTTGTGGGCCTTCAGTGGACTCATTCCAGCATGTCCATGTCTCTCTTGTACTGAGAACCACTAACACTGGACCCAGCAGTCCAGATACACCTTACCAATGCTGAGTAGTAGAGAAGGATCATCTCGCTCCTGGAAGATATTGGCCTTCTTTGCCACAAGATCACACCACTGATTTATGATCAACTTTTTGTCAACCAAAACTCCTAGGACCTTTTCTGTCAAGCTGTTTTTCCAGATGGTCAGACTCCAGCATGCAAAGGGTTGCTCCTCCCCAGGTGCAGGGCTTGCCACTTCCCTTTCTTGAACCTCTTGTCAGTCCCTTTCTCTATCCTGCCCCCATCCCTTGAAACACTACCTTGTGCACAGTGTTGCTAAAATATTTTACTTAAAAAAACAAATATAAGAAATTCTCCATTTTCATTTTATTTCCCTAATGAATCTAAGAGCAAATGTCAATCTGAACTATATATAAATGAATCCCCAAGGAAATTCAAAGAAAGGCTACTGCGAATTTCAGACATAGATTAATGGAACAGTCATTAGAATTTTAGCAAGAAGTCTCCAAAACTCATGAACTGCTTTATTTACAAGAAGCTTCTATAGGATGGAATCATAGAATCATTTAGGTTGGAAAAGACACTAAGAACACTGAGTCTAAAACTTAACCCAACACTGCCAAGTACACCACAAACTATATTCCTAAGAGCCACATCTACCCATCATTTACACATCCCCAACCACTTCCCTGGAAAGTGCTTAATAACCCTTTTGGTGAAAAAATTTTTCCTAATATCTTAGATATCTTGCTTGAAATGAAATTGCCAACTCTGTCATATAAGCCTGAGAAAGCTGCCACTGCCAATGATGTAGTTTTCAAAAGATCACTATTTTGATTTAGCTCTAACTGTTCAGTATAAGCTGAAGAGTTGTTTGCGCAGTACTAGCTCATACAATATTAGCTGACAGAGTATTAACTGATACAGTGCTAGCTGACCAAAATTACTCAAAACAAATTTTCAGTCACTGATGGCACATAGACTCAAAATTCTAATGGTATTATCAAAGCAAAATATTAACCATTATGCACCCAAAATACTTTTATTGAAATACACATCCACAAAAAAAATACCTACACAAACTCATGAGCAATGAAAATTAATTGTTAAAAAATCCAGTCAGATCTCTACAATGAACTCAGTTACATGGTTCATTATCCAGCATTAATTAGCTACAGTCAGCTTGGTATTGTCTCTCATTTTTCAGCGAGGAGACACGCATAAGATGCAGTTTGTCTGAAAGTCTAATGAGGGGCTCGGTTAACCCCTTCTGACTGCTGTTCATGTTGGATGCTGTGCACTGATTTCATGCCTCTTGACAGCACAACTGCCACAAATGAAGAACTGCATGAAGAACTGAAATGGCAGGTCTTAGGGGATCAAGCACGAAAGCACTAAGCTTTACTGTTTGTTAGCAAAGGATAAGTGCCAATCATTTAATAGCCTAATTAAGATAATGAACAACAGCAAGTCTATGATCAATTAAGTTTATACAAACTTTCTATTTTTAGAACAGAACCCTTAGAACTACATTCTTCTCACAGAGAGTTTTGTATGAAGGATGTGATACTTAAATATGAGAAAAATTGTAACAGAATCAATGAAACACAGGGCTTGCATTAATACTAAAAAAAGAATGCAGAGAAGAAAAAACACAAAACAAAACAAAACTTTACCATAATAACAACTATACCGATCAGAAAGTCTAGTAAATTGGGAAAATATGTTATATTTTAGCAAAATGACAATTCTTAAAATTCTTTGCAGAGAAAAATTTTTGTTTGTTTGTTTGTTTGTTTCTTTTTTAGTGGAAGGAAAGAAATAGAATGCCTATGCACACTTACACTCCCTTTTGAAAAGGTCTATCTAGTCTCAACAGATGAAAAATTAGAGTTTGGTTTCTTTCTGTGCCATTAATTAGAGCTTACCCTTTTTTCATTGAAAGTACTGAAAGATCAGCAGAAAAAAGTCTTGACTGTTTGACTGCCTGTCTGATCACATAACACAGATACCACCAAAAGGATCTCTGTGATTTTCGGTAACATTCTGATCAGGTAAAATATCAAAAATCAGAAAAAATGCATGAAAGCATTCCCATTTGCATATGAGGAAAGCAAAGAGACTACTGCTTAAGCCTTTTGTTGTAATGCTACTTTACTGACCTCTAATGAGGTTCTGCTACTTAAATGAAATTTCTTTGGTGAATTTTTCAGTCTATTATTCCTACATGGCTGCTCCAGCTTTGTTTCTACTTAGTGATGCATGACTGACAAGATTTCTGTACCAGATTTCATAGACATTTATGAAAACTGGTGCTTATTTTTGACATTAGGAGAGGAGTGAGGAGGCTAACAGGAGAAAGAGTAAAATCAGTTGAAACGGAAAAGAAAAGCACAGGAAGAGGTAAAACAGGTAAAAGAAGGATACAGGCAGTCTGAATTGTTTCACTAATAGGGAGGAGACTCACAGCACAGCTGAAAAATCGGGATTACCCGCTGGTGCCACAAAATATAGCATGGTGAAGTTCAGGCATGGCATGTTGCTGGGCTTTACAGATACACAGCAATCCTTCTCCCTTCTATCCAGGCCATGAGAAGAGTTTGTCCTTAGAGCAAAAATGATGCCCTCTCAAAGCAGAAAATATCTCCCTCTTCTCCAGTCAGAATGCACTCCAGCTTCGCCTGAAGGAAACTGGGCCATAGACTGTAAGTGAAAAATCACCCAGTAGCGCGGGTGTAGGAACAGTATACACCTGTTGCCCTAGAGGTCATGCAGAACTTGGGGCTGAGAATCCAGACTGTGACAAAGAAGAGATTACCAGAGAATCAGCACTATTTTAAGACCGTAAATTCTACTGACTTTGTGCAACTTACGGTATTTTGTCAGGAAAAGGAAAATGCATTAACTATCAGAGAGATTCTCCACATACCTTTAAAAGCTTCTACATTAAGAGTATTTAGAGATAAATACTGGAGTGGTGATATTTAAATTACCCTAAAATAAAATCTACTGTTAAATGCCATTTGTGATTTCATTTCTTAATCACCTTTAAATCATTTCTATGGTAAGTGTTTTTTCTGGACCATGTCTGCATTCTAAACGGAAAAAAAAAATTAGAGTATAACGTCCCCTCCAGAATAAGTAGTAGCATAATTTATATATTTGAAAGAAATCTTTATTATTGCAATCTGAAATTAATATCACTGAAATATTTTTCCCAGAACTGAAGATCTTTTCTAAAACTTCAATCTCAAAGCATATGAGTATACACAAAATTACCTTTTTTTTTTTTTTTTTCTGAATCAGTTCTTGGAAACAAATTACAGTAGCCTTCTAAAATAATTGGTCTTTACTTATGAGATCTTGGTGGCTTTAGTACCACTGCATGCTGAAAGGCATCAACTTTCCTTCAAATTGTGCACTGCCTGCCCTGCACTTTCCTAGAAGTATTCTCCTAAGCAGCAAGAAGTGCTTGACTACATTTTTCCTCAAAAACAAAATCTGAAAGCTATTAAAATTTGTCTGTAATGTCTGAGTATACTTGAGTAAAGCAAAGAACTACAAATAAGGATTATTAATCTATCTCCTGATTTGGATCAGGTACCAGAGTGACTGTGGTGAAACAGTGTTAGAAACAATACTCTTTGAAGACAGCCTCCATATATATCCTCGTCTTGACTATTGGCAGATGTCTAACAAATATTATTTTTGACCTATGCACAAGAGACAGTAGCCCTTTCTGTTTCAAGATAACGATAGCTCAAGCAGAAGAGTTTCTACATAAAACTTGCAGTTGCAGTTTTATGTTCTGTTCACCACCTAAAAACAGCTATACAATTAAGAAAATACTGATATGTAATAAGAAAAAAGTTGGCTTGTTGATATGAGAAAGATTTTAAGGGCCAAACATTTGACACATTAAAAACTGAGAGGTGTAAATCTGGTCCTTTTATATTAGAGGCCCTTTTTTTTTTTACTCTCACTGATCCTTCAAATGCTTTCTCTGTAAAATGGAAAGACATGACAGATCTATTAACATCAAAGAAATCCAAACTCTTGATCTTCAGGGTCTGAGAGTAGTGCATGTTTTCCCCCAAGGTTAAAGTGTATTTTGCAATAAGACACTGAACCATGCACTCAGAGATAAGAAAAAATGCACACACAGACACAAAAATCAGATGCTAAAGACTTGGCAGATCTACTCAGTGGCAGAAATAAATATTTTTTAACACAGGCATTTATAAACTCTCAGTTAAATAAGTGCATATATTAGCAAGGAAACCCATACAAAAATACTGATCTATGCCACACTGAAAAGAAGGTTTGGTGCATTCCAGACAAAAGCTATTTGTGGCTATTAAAAGGACAAACAAATCAAGCCATCCTACTGCACCTGGGGAAATAAGAATAATTTGGCTGGAAGTTCTAATATTTTCATATAAATAAAATCTACAAATTTTATTTGCATATTCCAACTTCTGTATTTCAAAATCAAATACACAAATTCATGGGCAAGTTTAGTTAAAAATCTTGTCACGTATTCACATTTATTCAGAAGGAAAAAATGAAGCAGAAAATTGAAAGACCACTGGAAATATATTAATTAGTATTTAGCTCTGAGGAGAAAGGGTCCTTTTTTTTTTCTTTTTATCCTATACTTGATACCTGAAAAATCCAGAAAGATTAAGAATTAGGTTTATCAAGACTTTAGCTGCTGTTCAACGTCTATACATAACCTACCAGTTATCTAAATTGAGAATAATCATGAATTGTCACAAGGTTTTCAAGACATCAAATGAGCTCCTACTCTGTGTAGGTACTGAGCTACTGTCAAATAGTATATAACTGAGAAAAGTTTTCTAGATACTTTCTGCCATGGGAAAATCCCTCACATATTTCACCTAAATCTAAAGCTGTTTTTAACATAGTCATGTTATCCACACCAGAGTCTCCAAAGTACTTCATTTTACTGTACTGTTTTTAGAAATCCATAATTCATAAGTAAAAACCAACACTGAGCTGCTAAGGAAAATGCAAATAATCAACCTAGGAGAATCATATTCAGTTAACTTAAAATTTTAATAAATGTCTTTAGTAACAAATTTATCTTTAATTAGTGCATTGTAAATTGCAAATTATTTAAAGTAATTTAATTTATTATGACACATTTGATTATAAAAGTAAATACACCTTGTTCATATTTTAAAGGAAAACCTTATCCATTTCATCTTAAAAGCTGGACTTTAGAGTAGATAAAATGTCATCTTCCTGCGATGTTGTAGGATCTTTCTGAGTTGCAGTTTACCTCTAATTTTTTAGGAAGCATACATCTTTAGATGCTACAACCTTTAAGTCACTTTCATCACACCACAGATATTGAAAAAGGTCAGTGAACATGTTACACTTCCTAAAAAGTATCTTTGAAAATGAAGGTCTGAAAAAGAAGAAAAAAAGTAACTAGGATTTTTCACTAATGTACTTCACCTGTGAACTGTAAAGCATCAGAAGGAATCCTGTAAAATAATTTTAATCCTTGTGTCTCCTGCCCCACAGCAACACACACACACACACACACACACACACACAAAGCTGGCATACACGTGTTCTCTGCCAACTGTAACAGTCATACTGTCATTTTCCAAAATTATAAAATGCATTTGCCTAAATGCTTGCCATTGCCTTTCATTTCACTTCCTAGTTTTCAATTATATCAAATTGTGATATAATTGTGCTATAGTGAGATACAGGAATCTCCAAATCAGCTTTTCTGGAAAAATTACAGTATGGCTAAACAGTAGTGAACAATGCCTGTTCATTATGTACTTCTGAGTCCAAGACCATAAGGCAAATGCCTTATTAGGACACACTTAAGTCTTTGTAGTCTGCCACCACTCTCCAGCAGTGTCAAGAGAACATACTATCTGGGCACATTAGCCTGGGCAATTTTTGAGGTCCATTCTCTTCATATGCCTAAGCATATTAAAGCTGGAATTCCTCTTTGCTCTTTTAGTACTAATTTACGGACCTACTGTATGTGGACTTTTTAAGTTCTTTGAAACTACAGATACTGTCTGCCTCCACAAAACCCAAGAGTAAATTCTGTCTTTTACTGCCTTAAATCAGTCTTCCACTGAATTCCCCAAATGGGTAGGTGGATATCCATTCTGTTTTTACTCTGTTCTCTACTCTAAGAATTTTGCAGAATTCAGCCATAATCCCCACAACCCACCTCCATAATCTCTTCTTGAAAATGGAAGAGTCTCAGCATTCCCAGTCCCTTCTCACACAGCAGCTGTTCTGTCCCCTGGACCACTTTAGTTGTCACTGTAGGCATCTCATTTCGTTCAGCTGTATTTTCTTGAGACACTGTATTCTAGTATGAAAGACATAGGTGCACTAAAGTTCATACGGTTTCCAGTAATCTCCTACTTTCTCTTATTTCCTCAGATAAAATTACCCATAGATTTAATACTAGTTATGTCTTTTATATTAAAAAAGAAAAAAAAAAAACCAAACCTGAATTCTCCTTGTTACTTCTGTAATGAGTCTAGAACCTTGTTTACTGTCCATAAAATGCACCAAATCTGAACTAAGAATATGCAGATATGTAGTAGCAAACTGACACTGAAGGACTCTGTTTCAGTAGTTACAATGTAATTGTCCCAAATGAGCTACTAGATTACCATTAAATTCTACTCAAATTTATTGAGCAAATCATCTATTGCAATCTCCATTTTCTCAGAAGAAAATATGTATCTATCAGCTGAAATAAGCCTTCCATTTTATAAACAAACTTACTACCAAAGATGATAAAGCATTTTTCTAATACCAAATCTATGTTTTTCTCTTCCTTGTATTTTCTCCAGTTTGACACCAAACATTTTAGAATGAGAAATCAGGACTAGATTTACACTGCATTATTATCCTCACTATGATCATATATGTAGGGTTGTCTTTCCAATGCTATTCATCCTGCCCTTGTTTTTCAATCAAAGGATGTTAGACCCTACAGCCTCATCTAAACACAAGGAACTTTTTTACACCAAAAAAATCCAGTTTATTTTCAGAATAATTGCATTTAAATATACTACTCTCTCTCTTGCTGTTAAAACGTGCGCTGTTTTACTAGAACAAAAGACCAATTGACTACTTCTCTTTCTAATCCAGGCATCACCTGCCGATGTTCTTAATTATTTTATAGATTTTTCTGAAGTGTATGTGAAATCACTGGAGGAAAATGATGACCCAGGTGGAACTGTCCTGGAAATGCTCATACCTCATTAACCCTCACTGCCAGAATAAATTTCTTGTCACTTTCCCTTGTTGTTTCCGCCTCCTTCACAACTGCATGTGCCAAAATAAAATCAACAGTAGTGGAAGCTCTCTTCCATCCATATGCTGCTACTGAAATAGAAAGCACAGAGAGCTTTACAAACTAATTTAAAAATCAGCTCTTAAGCAGAAACTGGAACAAAAACTCTATACTCTTAAGTTTCACAGACACATTTAGGGGAAGAATTTCTATTCCAAGATTATAAATTTTAAACTTCTCTTGAATTGTCGTCCTGAAAACAGCCTTGTTAGGAAAAGGCTCCCAAAATTTATTTTTTGTAAGGAATTTGAGAGTGTGGTATGCATTGTGTAATTCTACTATTTTGCACAGCAAGACCATGTCCAAAGTGGTGTTTACAGTCGTGTTCCAGAATTTCTTGTAAACTGAAATGACCATATGCCACACATTTTTATTTCTCCTTGAAAGAGTAATTTCAAATTTTAATTGTCTTTTATCAATATATTAAATTATACAACATGAACTCTGTAATCATCAACTGATACAATTCTAAACTCAGTTCTCTTGTAACACATACCCTACAGTTCTTTCTGGTTCAATGAAAGCCACAGTAGCAATCTGCACCTAACTTTATGTTTAAACCTATTTTGTAGCAATTTAAAGTCAAGATGTAACTTTACACTTCACGTTGCTACCTTTAGAAGGAAGTAATCTAATTAATTTAGTTTGCACCAACAAAAATTCATTTTAAAAACTGCGCATAATCACAAAAATTTAAAAGGATTAAATTAAAATTATTTAGTTAACTATTTTAAACAAATACTGCTTCAAGCAGACACTACTTAAGACAGAAAGAACCTATACATCAGTTACTTCGGGGGAAGGGAGTTTACTGAAAGACAGGGTGGACAACAGTGAATGCCGACCTTCCTACATATGTTCAGATATTTATAATTTGCTAAAGATGTTGTCAGAAATTCACTACTGAAACAGATGCTGCTACTCAAGATTCTATCTCCATTTCAGCCAGTGAGTGAGGGTTAAACCTCAGACAGGGGGCAAAAATACTTTGAACCATCACAGTTGTTCCACTGTGAGAATATAACCTAAAGAAATCTAAAATTTTTATACTGCTGTTTCTCCTTTCTTTTTTCCCTAAGAATTTTCCTACATCAAGCCTAAGATAGGTACTTCTAGTAAACTTTTCAAGTATATAGACATGTTCTTAAGCAATCTAACAGACACACTGGAGTTCAGTGCCAGTTCCGACAAGGAATATTAATGACCTACATTCCTTTATCTGCCAGTGGTCATTACAGATGCTGCAGGGAATAATACACAATGAGATAACTACCTATACTGTAGTTTCTCCAGAAACACTTTCTGTTAAAAGACATTAACCTAAATAATGTGGGTTTGCCCAGCTCTATAAGGCCACTAAAATACAGTTCCCTTATCTAGATTTCTTGGTGTCTGGAAAGATTGGAGAGTCTGGATTTCCTGACTCTCTTTTATATATACTCCAGAAAATTCAAAAGATGTAAGGCTTTTGTATTTGGGGGAACTTCACTGCCTCTACAGTCACCTAGAGGCGAAACTGCCAGGGTTTAAAGGCTTCTCAGAACTCATCTCTGAGCCTGGAACTCATCTCTGTTCAGTGCTCTGGTTTTGGGAGGTAGGGGCCTTCAGCTACCTAAATTAACAGGTGTGAGACACAGCAGCAACCTTCAAAGCTGCGGAGATGAACAAAGAACCACTCTGCAGTTGTTCTCCAAAACCCTGTTAATTCTGACTCTATACTTTACAAATTAT
This sequence comes from Pachyramphus minor, assembly GCA_013397135.1. Taxonomy (NCBI): domain Eukaryota; kingdom Metazoa; phylum Chordata; class Aves; order Passeriformes; family Tyrannidae; genus Pachyramphus; species Pachyramphus minor. The sequence goes on from VYXB01003821.1 coordinate 419,551, forward strand.
ATACAAATCTTTTGTTCATATTTATTTGGTTATGTACAGATGCACATTTTTAAAAATTATTTGAATTGAACAATTTTATTCCTGAAGCAGCTCACAATTTTGCTATTAATAATTTACAGCAAGTTAAACAGATACGGTGGTAGTTATGGCTACTCTTAGAATTAAATTAATAAAATTTTCTTCAGTGTAAGAACTTGAAAAATAAAGGTTGGATAAAACCTGGTTTATGCAAAATCTGTATTACCTGTAGTTTCTGCAGTGAGCTTGGTATGTTTGGAATTAACACATAATGTTTTCACTTTCCCTGATTCTTCATTTCAACTATCATATTTGTTCCATTCAACTATCATATTTGTTCCAAAGAAATTTCACTTTGCTGCGGAGCAAAATTGATACCTCTAGAATGGTTTGGTATAACTAGCTGTCCCACTTTTCCCTAAAACTAAAACTTTTGAGAACTGACGGGTAATCTACTTGACATATGTTAATATTAACTTTAACAAGTGCAATATAAAATTACTCTCATGGTAGTATATACCAATTTTCATCAAATCAACTGAAAAATGTCCTAAGGTTGAACTGAAGAGAGCATATAAAAAATCTTTTTAAAACAAGAACATATAACAGAATTGCAAGCTTTGTTTTCTTCCCAACAACAAAAAAACCTCCATATTTCAACTCTCTTGCATACATCACCATTATTGAAAGAGGAAGCAATGTAAACAAAGGGATGCATCTTAAACAAAATGTAAGAGAATACTGACAAAGACCAGAATCATTTGATCTTTCAATTTTTGTTTGCTACTGACCATAACTGGATGCAACAATTGAAATTATCTGTTCAAAGATGTTGGAGTTTAAATATAAATCTAATATGAAACAAATTTAATTCTAGTTACCAAAGGCACATGTACAAAAAGAGTAAACAACATCCACATTGGGTTTGCCTCCATGTAGTGTTTATGAAGCTTTTCTGGAATAGTGGAGGTTTTTTTGTGTAAACTACGTATGTCCACTTGTAAGACTTACTATAAGTGCTTTCTGTAAGTTAATTACTTTGAAAGATCTGTCCAGGGTAGTTTAGTTTCGTGGACAACTGCTTAGAAACAAAATTTCAATGTGGACTGCATGAATGTGTTTCAGCTTGTTGAAGAACATAAAAATTTTTTAAAGGGAAAGAGTGGCATTAGCAGGAACAGGTGCTCCTTAGAAAGCAAAATGAAAAAGAACAAGTGGAAAAACAAAAAATAGAGGAAAATTGGTTTCACCTATACTAAACTACTGCCTTTAGATCCTATTTCAATAAGAATTTGTCTTGATCACCCCAACATCTGTTATCTGTAATCACTGTCCTGTCAGAACTATTTTAGCCCTTCATGATCCTGGAGTAGAGAAAACAGCATGATGGTAACTAAAACATATCCATTAGCAGCCAGAGAGAAAACTAAGCATTAATCATATTTTAAACAATTGGGAATGGAAGCAATATACAACAAAAGTATTGTTTATGGTTAGCATTTCTCTTTGCCCTTGTATTGTCAACTACAAACAATTCTGCTGAAGGAAGAAAGAATGGAGGCTTCTTTTCTAAAACAGCATCTCAAAAGAAGTATTAAAAGAAAAATATCAGAGCAGAAGCTATGTAACCAAGAATGAAGGAAGAGCATTAAATAGAGAGAATGACTGGAATGCAGCAGAGAAATCCTAATGACCAGGTCTTTTTCAGGGTCGAAAAGGAACAGGATGCACAAGAATGAACTTAATTACTAAAAAGCAGGAGGTCTATCTGCAGAGAAGTATTTTATTCTATTAATACAAATTAGACTCTTAATTTTCAAAACTAGGATACTAGGAAAGACCAGGAATAACACTTTTAGAAGCATTTTATATTTCATATATTTCTTCAAGTTCAGTAATTAACTTAACATTTGACAAGGTCATAAAGAGATAATAGTATATCGTATTAGATAGTTTGAAATGAAATAGTCATGTATAGGTCTCTGAAACATACATGTTTCTTGTTGTCCAACACGTACCTGGAAAAAGCTTTTAGAAAGTTACTTTTCTGCTAGTTCACTTAGAAAATATGAAAAAAACATACTTTTCTTGTGATTAACAAAGCTATATAACTAATATAACAGTAGTGGTGAAGCATTGCCTTAATATGGTTGCTATCTACACCACTGAGAACAAGGTACCCAAAGAAAAACACCGCAAACTAGCAGACTGCATTCCACAAAAAAGACGAACAAACGTTTTCTTTCCTCAGCTAAAGCATGCTTTCCTCCTTCTCAATGTGCACAGAAGCTACAAATGCCAAACATAAAAGAGGGCCCTAAAACCTTACAATTCTTGAGATCTTTCACTTCTTATCCTTACAAGTAACACTTCATATGACAAACAACAAAAAGTAAAACATCTAAGGTAATTTTAGCACCTTTCAATTTAGCTTACTTTGCTCAGTCAAGTAAGTTTAGTTTCCACATAAACAGTAAGAATCAGATATTCTTTGCACACATAAAGTGGCACAGTGCAATCATCTAGTTATCAGGTAAGTTGGACTTCCATCTCGTATACTTGAAGAAGTGGCCACAGGAGAGTTTATCCGTGTGTGCTAACACATTTCAGAGGTTGGGGTCTTACAAAATAAAGATACCTTGTTCCCTCCCTCAACCGTGAAGGTAGTATGTAAATAGGAAAGTTCTAAGGGCTACCTCCTCAACAGCATTAAGCCAGCTTGCTACTTGGATCCCACTCACAGTGATTTCACAGGCAGACTGGAAGAGTATGAGTTCCTTATCCATTTGCGATTACTCTAGTAAGTGTACAATGCAGTCTCAATGTCAGGATATATCTCTTCTTCTGCAGTACCTTGATGTTAGCAACAGAAAAATTATGAGGGAAAAAAAAGGAAGGCATGGCCTTTACATGGAGACAGAGAAAAAACCTGAAAACTATTTTGTTCACTTTGTCTCACATTCTCTGCCCTCTCACCACTAAAAGGAAGTAACACGGTCCTGCCACTCTTTGTGAAGAAGTTCAAGAAGACCACTAGACAAAAGTAGGGTCTGGGACCCTTTTAGAAAGAGCTATACAAAGAGGAGCAAAAGTATCTGCAGGAGCAGAGGGCAGACCAACTATAGCACAGCAGGAATTTTTCTTCAAGTGAGAAGGGCTAATCATGGAAGAAGACAGATTTTTCTGTATTTCTACACACAGAAGGTTCAGGGATGCTGTTCTATCTCTCACACAGGCCATAAATATGTCTATGGAGATTCAGCATATCTTCAAAATAAAGTATGGTGTGTGACTCTACTGTGACTCTCAAAGAAAATGATAAAATAGAAAAACATTAATTTACAACTCACAATAAAAATGCAAAAGTGGAGTCACATAAACCATGACACACAATTTCATTTGTACCATATAATGTATAGCATATGTATGTATGTATATGATTACCTATGCCATTTAAAATCTTATGTGTATTAAATACTTTAGAATCATAGTTCCATAGTAATGCTCACAAAAGATGATCTTTGTGCATCTTACAACTTTTAAAATAGGTGGAATACAAAAACTGCAAAACCATCCAACATACGCGCCCACTTCCCAATTAATTATTTGCTGGCTAAAGTGTTAAAATGTCCTTGGCTTCACCTTAGACACAATCATCCCAGCTGGTCATTATCTATCTGGAAAAGGGCCAAAGAATCTCAGCTGCCAGGACTCAAAAAACATGTATGTTTTGTCCTTTTTTCCCCCCATTTACTTCACTTTCATATAGCTACACTTAAAAAGATGGAAGTCTTATTATGCATAAAACGAGAAAGATTTTGTATCTCTTTTATTGCTCTAACTCGTTATACCTGGAGTGCAGGCAATAAGTGGAGTGATTAGGAACTCTTCAATACACATTTACTGAGAACTGATTCATTCAACCTTTCTATGTCTTTTACTTAATATTCCTACTCAACATGTGTGTGATAAAACACAGAAGTCTTCTAAAGACAGAGCTGGAACAAAGTTATCAATTGATCATGTATCTGCACATAGTCAGGAAGATTCAAGAGGAAAATATCCCTCAATCAAGTGAATGTTAACAGTCAGTTTGAAGCAAACCTAGCAGTCAGTTTGCAATAAACCTGCAGATCAACAGGTGGAAAGCAAATGGCTTTTCACATTTGCACATTACTTCTGCGAGAAGCCACAGGACAGCTGAGAAAAGGAACACATGTAAACAAGGCAGACCTAATGATTTCCTAATTAAAAAAAAAAAGATATTATCTCCCCATTAATAGATAAACTAATTGACCAAAATCTAACAGTTTCCCCTCAGTACAAGAAAACATAGGAGGTGCCTTTCCACACTGAACTGTCATACGCTTAGGCCAGCCACTAAGTTGTCAGTTCTGCTTGATTTGTTTGGATACTGTACTCTGCGACAGCTGTCGGAAATAATACATTAGAACAGCTGTTGTGGCAGTTACAAAGGAACTGGAATTTTAATTGGACTGGATATTAATTGGAAGCGGGATTTTTTTTAACCAAAGTAAAGAAACAGTTATTCAAAGAATGACAGATGTCTTTAAGGTATTTGACCAATGTCTGGTAATCAAGGTTGGTCTTTGACTATGTAACTTTGTGGCAATGGTCTCCACTATCTTACCATGAACCATTAGATAGATGCTTAAGAAAAGGGGAATTAAGAAGAAAAATCGTACGGAAATTGCATAAACGATCCTTTTCAAACACTGGTTGTGATCTAGAAAGGAACTCACAGTTTTTTTAAGAATTACTCAAAAGGAAACTCATTCCTAGACTCTTAGTAACCAACAGCTGAAAACAAAACTATTCATCATGGACAAAAACTAAGCCTAAATGAAGAATAAGCTTACTTTCAGCATCAGCATACAGCAGCAAGCACAGGAGCACCACCACTGGCCTGACTACGTGCATCATCCGACAGCTTGGCACCAGCATGCTTTGGCAGCCTTGTTCTCACTGGCTTAGAAGCCACTGCAAGTCTGTCCGGTCTGAAATTTCAGATGAAGTATTTTCAGAGCCTGTGAAAAGATAAAAATAGAATTAGAAAGAATAGAACAGAGTTCTTTTTGTTTGTTGGGGGTTTTTTTTAAGTATTAGAAATTTGAGGTAATAAAATTTTAAAAGACAATAGGGTAATGCAAAAGGAAAAAGAAACACAATCCATTTCAGGCTACCAGTATATACAAGATTCAAGGTACAGTATATCTTAGCACTGTTCCAAAGTATTTCTCAGTGCATCTTTACCACCATAATCAAGCATCTGTCATATCCTGATCCTTTAGTTGTATTCAACAGCACCTTCTGAACCACAGGAATTGATCACGTTGATGAAGTTTAAGCATAATACATCACTGGAATACTCATGTTGCAAGAAGGGAACCAAAGTGGATTAAAGATCCATAATAAATCCACATGCAAGGAAAATACTGGAAGTTGATGCCCTGTCATCTGGTAAGAATAACATAACAAAATCTGCTTCACGAGGTGTTACTAGCATATTGCACAGTTCAACAACTTTCACAGGTTAAAATTCCTGTCATTATTTCCTTAATTATGCCTAATAGAAAAACAGAAATCCAGCACTGAATAAAGGGCGGATATTCCAATTCACTTAATTTCATTTATTATGGCGCATAATTGAATATGATATACTGGGAGCACTACAACCCAAGCACCTGACTTGAAAAAACAGTGCCTCATTCCTCTCCAAATTTGCCACACTAACAGAAATTAAGAAATACAAAAATATTTTCCCCTGAGACAGGTAATACGAGACATATCCCTACACAGACTGACATTGTCACCAAAATAGCATTAAATACCTTCTGAAGGATCTGCAACATATAAGCCTTGTCAAATTTGATACTACCTTCTTCATTACTACAAAAGTGGTTTCCATGCAGTAAAGACAAAAACCAAGAAGGCACAGAAAGAAGTATACTAATTATCATTCCACTAAATAGATCTTACAGATTTGTGGGTGGCATAAAGAGCCCATCTTCAGTACAGCGCAATGCTCAAAAGAATTTACTCAAGGAAGAAAACGCATGAGCAGCTGGTAGAAATCTGTGTCTATTATGAATCCCTTTTGTAAAAAAAAAAACCCTATCATTTGAATCAGATACTGCCATCAAAAAAATACCAGCCAAAGAAATTTTCATAGCAAAATGCTAAAGGTACCAGCTCCCCTCTTTCATTGCTACCATCTTCATGCCAGCATTTCAAATGACAGTAAAGTCCATGAGACACCAGTCCTGTCGGACTCAATTTGTGTCTGTGCAGGCTCTGCATCAGAGCCAACTGCTATGTAATGATTCTAATGCTATCACAAAGATGCAGTTGTATGAAATGTACTTTCAATAAAGAGGTGATTTTGATTTTGCTTATTCTGGACTGCAGGAGTTCCAGGGGAGCATAGAGCTATCTACAAAGGCATTTCACTTGTGAACCAAACTATCTTCTCATTAGCACACAAATACACTAACTGATGTGAGAAGGTGAACAGAACTAAGTTCTCCCCAACTCCTTTTAGGGGAGGAACAGGAGAGGAAATAACACTGATAATTAATAAGAGGAGCAGAGAAGGGGACAAAAATGGTGACCACAGAGGTACTTGTTTTACACAACAGTCTTTAAAGGGGCCATGTGAGATTATTTTCATAAATTTCAGAACTCCCACCAAAATATTAAATGTGGTGTCTAACAGAAAAAATACAACTGTCTGCTTGGGGAAAAAGGAAGAATTTCAAAAATCTCATGATCCCGATTTGTGAATATGCACTTATCCCCTAAGAGCAACAAATGAAGGCACATATCACAAAACTTGGCAACTGAAAGGTCGAGAAGAAAAAAGTAGCTTTTTTTAATAAAAAACCCATTCCATTGTCTCATTCTAAATGCACATACAACCACTTGGGAATACTGCACTCATTGTCTCTGCTTTGAAGGTAATATTCATTATCAGTCAGATCACAAAAATGAAAGCCCTCAGTGCTTCTTTTCTTTGATGCTTCGGATTGTCATGGCTTTCGCAATCTGATAAACACACTAAAGTTTCCAGGAGACCCTTTGCCAGTTGTTTTCCCTCTTCGCCTCCTTAGGCCTCCACAGCAAACTTCTAGTATTTTGGGTCAAATAAACAGAAGCACCTGAATAAAGATGGAAAGTGAGTAGTTTTTCTTTCAAGTGAATTGAAGATACACTGTTAATGGAGGCAAGCAGATGACAAGCTGATAACATTAGAAAGAAGGAAGCCAAGAAACATTAAGGTGCTATCAAGGTTCTCCACACAAGTGTGCCTCAGCTTTACCTACCAAAAAATCCCCAACTTCAGAGAGGGATCCTACTACTGACAACTGTATAAACACCTACCTTAATAATCATGTTGTATTTAGGTCTGTACTCATTTGTGAAATAAGTGTCGGTCTGGCTTATTCATGAAAACTGACATGGAGATGCAAATCCTTAAAAGGACTAAATGCAATTATCAAGATAATTATCAACTTTCAGATCAAGCCACCTTGGAACAATTAAGTTCCAAGTGAAATGCTCATCTAAAGCATTATTAATTATTAAATGACATAATTCCTTCTGTTTTCTCTTTCTTCCTGACCCCAGTGGATTGTTACATTCAGTGTGTGGTACCAAAGACAGTGAAAACACTAACAGCATTTGCAGCACCAGGTTATACTAGCCTTGACATCAGAGGACCAATACTTGCCTTGCAGAATTAATGAAAAGTGAGGTACTTTATAAACAGGCCCTATTAAAACATTCACACTACACCAGTGCAGAAAGATAGGGCTTCTCCTTGGTAGGAGACCACAACAGCTACAGAGAGATCAAAAGTTATTTAAAAAAAAAAATTAAAAAAATCTCTCTTTGTCCAGCTTTAATAATTTTAGGATAAGTACTGCATAACTGCTGTATTAAATAATCAAAAACGACTCTTCCAATATCTCTAAAAGGGTTATCTTATGAAACTAGGTAGTATATCTAACAACAACATGTAAGCAAGTGAGAGGATAGATTTTTTCCTGATTAATGTTATCTATTAATAGGATCAGTAAAAGTGCAGATGTGCAGCTTACCAGTGTTCAGTGCAGACATAAAAAAGAATTTTCCTCAGTATGAGCAGAGCAGATGATAGTACCTGGGCATGGGCATGTGCAACAATTATCCTCAAAGGGATCAACTGGGTGAATGAAACATCTGAACACCANCCAAAAGTAAAAAAAAAAAAAAAAAGGTAAATACTAATTTTATTTGCTGTTTGATTTCCATGCCTGCATGTGCATGAAAATGCTTGATAACACAGAAATTCAGCACAGCAGACAAGAGGTCTCAGAAAAGACACAAAAAAAGGAACTCATAGCAGAGGTAGGGATGCACATGGGAAAAAAAAAAAACAACAAAACAAACAGTGATTTGTTTTTTGGATATTTTGGAAAAAAATGACTGTAAAGATATGACAGCTCATTCATCCTATTACACAAACAGGATTTCTTGATCAACTTTTCTGAAGTTTTGAACTGTTCAGACAATGGATTTTAATTCATGGCCATCTCTGTTTAGCCNATACTTGCCTTGCAGAATTAATGAAAAGTGAGGTACTTTATAAACAGGCCCTATTAAAACATTCACACTACACCAGTGCAGAAAGATAGGGCTTCTCCTTGGTAGGAGACCACAACAGCTACAGAGAGATCAAAAGTTATTTAAAAAAAAAAATTAAAAAAATCTCTCTTTGTCCAGCTTTAATAATTTTAGGATAAGTACTGCATAACTGCTGTATTAAATAATCAAAAACGACTCTTCCAATATCTCTAAAAGGGTTATCTTATGAAACTAGGTAGTATATCTAACAACAACATGTAAGCAAGTGAGAGGATAGATTTTTTCCTGATTAATGTTATCTATTAATAGGATCAGTAAAAGTGCAGATGTGCAGCTTACCAGTGTTCAGTGCAGACATAAAAAAGAATTTTCCTCAGTATGAGCAGAGCAGATGATAGTACCTGGGCATGGGCATGTGCAACAATTATCCTCAAAGGGATCAACTGGGTGAATGAAACATCTGAACACCAAAATGCTTCCCTGCTGTCTGTTTATGTTAGTAGCAAAAATAATCTTTTAGGTGCTATCACAGTATCCAGGAGATGGTCTTTGCTTCAGGAAAATTAGAGGAAATGCACACCTAGAGGCAAATTTTAGAACCAAAAGTAAAAAAAAAAAAAAAAAGGAAAAAACTAATTTTATTTGCTGTTTGTTTTCCATGCNTTGCTGTTTGATTTCCATGCCTGCATGTGCATGAAAATGCTTGATAACACAGAAATTCAGCACAGCAGACAAGAGGTCTCAGAAAAGACACAAAAAAAGGAACTCATAGCAGAGGTAGGGATGCACATGGGAAAAAAAAAAAACAACAAAACAAACAGTGATTTGTTTTTTGGATATTTTGGAAAAAAATGACTGTAAAGATATGACAGCTCATTCATCCTATTACACAAACAGGATTTCTTGATCAACTTTTCTGAAGTTTTGAACTGTTCAGACAATGGATTTTAATTCATGGCCATCTCTGTTTAGCCCCAAGTTCTTCCCATATACAGCCCCTATATTTTCCCTTATATTTAAAACAAAACAAAACAAAACAGTATTTCTCTAAGAATACCTGGCAAGAAAAATTAAAACAGGAGACTGGTGAAATCTGTTTCTACATTTCATTCATCACACCCACAAACCTAAATAACATTCATGCCCAAGCCACAGATTTCTAATACTACAAAAATGCATGAAAAGAGATACAAAAACAAATTAAAAATATTACTAGAACTCGTCATGGAAGAAGTGCAAATACTTCATATATTTGCATATCAACAAAGATCCCTCCTTAAAGAAAAAAAACTAGACTTCATGGATAAATCTTGGCTGCAAAAACCTGACTAACAGCTCAATCATTACTAGAAAGAATAAGAAATAATGCATAAAATTAATGCTCATAAGCTCTTTAATCAAAATCAATTCAGAAATACCTCTGGGTAAAACAATATCTTTTACAGAGAATTAAATGCATTTTCCAAAGCAATGAGGGCAACTGTCAGACATTCAACACTTTGCTTGCTGTTTTATTGATTAAACATGATAAAAGTTTTCATAGTTGACCTTCTGGAAAAATTCCATGTTTTATTATGTTTTTATTCTTTAAAAAGCCAAAATGCAAACACATGATTAAAGAAACTTTAAAGAAAGTTTGTGAGTGTTCCAAAGTTTAGTCTTACCAATATCTGGATAACAATACACCCTTAATGCTCTTCTATCATTCCTGAATTTCCCTGTTACAGTTATTTCAACAGAGTTAACACCTATACTAGAACAGTAAGTTTCTGATGTCATGCAGGCCTTTGAACTACATCACTATAAAAGCACAAATGAGCTGCAGTGATAGTTAAGAATTTTGCTTATATTAAACAAGTCAATATATCTGATTCTACATTGTAATTCTATTTCAGACTTTAACAAGGATTCTTCTGTTAAATGCAAAATAGAAAATGGATTTTCAATAACCAGAGAAATGAATGAAACTGTCTAGTGAATAAGTCAACTCAATGACAGTAAAGTGTCTTGAAAGCACACCACTGGGATGCTTTTCTCATGTAAGAAGCTGTTTTAAAGTTCACATTTATTTACAAAAAAAATCGTGTTTACATGTAATCTTAAACCATACACAGAAAACCCTGCCTAGCCTGATCTTTGTACAGCTTCAGTCACATTCTAGATCATGAATTAAAATACCCATTTGTAACTTGACATGTATCTCAATGCTTAGTCACTTCTGCCATCTTGGTCACTTCTGCAGGTCCTAATTTTCTAATTCATGGTGCAGAAACAACTCATTAGAACATTGCGTAACTTCTTAACTTTGTGCCTCGCAAATAATGGCTCAAAAAAAAGCATTGTACTGGCAACGGCTGAAGTCCTGAGCTGGAAATAGCCGTGCTCTGTGAGAAAAGTGTACAATGTTATCTGTCAATAAAGCAATATGTTGTTAAGAATCTCTTCCAATAATTAAAAACATGCCACAAAGCCCCAGATAACAGGTTACATGGACAAATGAAACATCTACTACTGACTTTTTGTGTGAAACCCAAACTCTGTCAATACCCCACTCTTGACTCTTATAAATTACTTTATTATGGTTACCCTGCAATAGTCCACCTCCAACTTTGCCCATATGAGAAATTAAAGAAAGTAAACTCTATTCTGACACTTGTTAAAAAAAGACAGAAAGACAGAAGGACAGACAAAAAGACAGAGAGACAGAAAGGGGGGAAAAAACCCAGCAGCTTAAAAAAAAAGAGCTAAAATAAATACTTAGCTAATCTGTGTTATTAAACTCTCTTCAACCACAGAAGAGAAACAGGGTTAAATCCATAATAAGGTGTGTAGAATTACCAGGTCACTAGTGGTCTCCCCCAGGGATCAGTACTGAGTCAGTCCTATTCAATATTTTTCATGATGATAAAAACGAGGGGGTTGCGTCTACCTGTAGTGAATTCATAGACAACACTTAGTTAGGTGCAACTGTTGACCTACTGGAGGGCAGGAAGGCTCCGCAGAGGGATCTGGACAGACTGCATTGATGGGCCAGGAACAATGTCATGATGTTCAACAAAGCCGAGTGCCCGGCCCCACACTTTGGCCACAACAACTCCAGGCAGCACTACAGGCTGGGGGCAGAGTAGTTGGAAAGCTGCCCAGTGAAAAAGGACCTGCAGATGCTTTTCGACAGCAGCTGAACATAAGTAGCAGTGTGTCCAAGTGACCAAGAATGTCAATGGCTAAGCATTGGAACAGTCAGCCCTGGGAATTGGTTGTTTTGCCATGCCTGGAGATATTTAAAGGACATGTAGACAATGTCCTTAGGGACACAGCTGAGTGGTGGACCTAGTTCTACATTAACAGTTGCACTCAATCTTTAAGTTCTTTTACAACACAAATTTTTCTACACTCTGTGATTCTATGAATTGGTTGCCTCCAAAGTCTGGCTTAAGAACAATACAATGACTATGTTTATGTAAAAACAGGCTGATTTTTGTCTTAGTTGTCTGTTTCAAAATGACAAAAATTGGGTATCATCATAGACAGTTTGTCTGTTACATTACTTGAACAACACTAGAGCTGTGCAGCTATCACCTCTTAGGAAAGGCTAAACCTATGAGCATGTGAGCCACATTCTGAAACATTCACAGAGCCAATGTGCCATATGCCACATACTCATCAGACACTCCCAGGAAAAGGGGCTCCAAAACCAGCTTTCAAGCAGATGCTCCCAGCAGTCCCATGAAAAAGCACAACCAGCAAGAGCAGCTATATTGTACCATGAGGAGCCAAGTTCTGGGACCACCATTACTGTCACAGGTAGCATCTTTTAGTGGGCTTGCTGCCTCCCACAGCTATGTACCTGGATGACCTAGGAATGAAAATGATTCTACCACTCCACTGCTATACACCTGACATAGACCATATCTAAAGAGCCAACTTATTTTCAGAAAAATTTTGCCTTTTCTGTATCTTTTTCAGCAAGGAAAATATGAAAAATTCAGGTAATGCCTCACCTTTAGGATCAGCCGTGGCTGAAGCATACTGAGTATTGCAGATACTAAAATAAAGGTAGAACTATATTTGCAAGTTTGAAGCTAACAGGTCTAATCTGACTTCAATACTGCCATTCATCTTTTCTCTCTTCTCTGTAATTTCTTCTTTTATGGCTTTTCTTTTTCCTTTTCACTTTATAGTTTTGTTTCAATACTATCCAATATACTTGTTGGCTAATCAGATTGAAGCATGACTGACTGAAACAGTGAATTTGCAGTACACACAGGACAGTAATCTAGCAGCAGCTAGTTTAGCCTGACTGCACTTTATTATAATGTTGCTGATGGCAATACAATTGTATTAGAGGAAGAGATGGAGAGCTGAAATGGTTATTTTTCAAAAGTAGTTGGCATTATAAAATTATTTGATAATAAAGTACAAAAACTCCCTGAAGCAACAGTAGCACTATGCATTTCCCATATTAAGATATGGCATAACTGTGCAATTGTCCACAGGTCTTTCGGAAAAGAGATGAGAACTACAAATTATCTTTGTAACATACACCACTTTTTACTACATCTAAGAAAAAGTAAATGGAATGTTATAAACTCTGAAAAAAAGAGTTAAAAGTCAACAAAAACCTACATATATTTTACTGATGAAAGTTTCCTTATTAAGGAAAGTGCCACCTGGTACACTTTTAGACTCCAAAGTAATGTCATAATGTTGACAAGCCAGTTTTGTTACCAAATAAAATCATAAAATTATCAGCAGGGCCAGACAGCATGGTTCATAACATACTTTCCTTTGAAGACCTCATTACCTACTACAGATTTATCCGTAATTAGTAGAAATGAGTGACTTAGTATGGTCACTTAAAGTGGCACTTCAAGTGCTTCACAGAACCTATACCAGAAACCCTTTCAAATATAAAGTGAGAGGCAGAAAGGTTATATCTTGTATTTGATCTGGTGTAAGCAAACTGAGATTGACAAAAGATTTCCATTGTGAAATATATTACTAAACATTAAACAACCTAACAATCTGAGATTGTAGAAAACATTTGTTAGTACACATACAGTCTTTTCTCATTTTTGATTTTAATATATTTTAATATATTCTCCATGCTACCAAGAGTTTTCATTCACATTGTTTTGTCCAGGCAACTTGGTACTCAAATGTCTTAGTTACAATAATGTGATACTAAAAAGAAATCCCTGTTAGACCTGTGGTTCATCCTTTTACAACTCTAGTATACAGTACCAGAATAGATTCAAATACATTATGTATATTCCATATATTCTTCACTGGTTTCACGTCCTTCTCAGGAAACATTTCAGCAAGAATTTTTCAAATTTAAGTCCTACAACAGCTTCCCAAGCACTCATCTTTTTTGGGCTGATGATATTAAAGAAAAACTAGCTGTGATCTTACTCTTGCAAACATGCTGGTCTTCGCAACAAGCTAGATAATTTCTAATCCAATTTTTAATTGCATACTGACATTGTATAACCTTCAGCTTCTTTTGCAGCATCTCTTTTGCCAGTTTCAGTAAGAAAGTAAGAATATGCACTACCCACCAAAAGGAACACAATTTTCATAAAGTGTATGAGAAAAATTAAATCTGATCTCTACTGTGTATAGGTATGGAAATACCTTTGCAACATATATACCATACATATCAATAGTACATTGTGGCATGAACAGGGCATGCATGTCCTCCACAATACTACAGAGGTGATGCCATATTTAGCAAAAATTCTTTTCCAACCCATATAGTGGAGCAGTTCCATTCTGCTAAACAACTGCCTACACACTATTGGCTTATATGTATATACTCAATTATCTCTCTCACTACTTATCAACGTGACACAATTTCTGAAACAGGCAATCTGTTATATCTTCCTTCTCAAATTAGCAAGACAAATCAGAGAAAAAATGTTACTCAGGATTAAACTGGTGAAATAACTACACTGCTGTCACTACTGATAGTTCTTCTTCTAAATGAACAGCAAAAATCCTAAGAAAGAAATGGACTGAAGATATGACACAAAAGGAACATTATTATCCTGATTATGTTTGTCACCTTTGATAAAAAATACATAGTTGAGAAAACAAAATAGATGGTGGTTTGGATTACAGCTCTGTGTCATTCAGATTTTGAGTATCTTTTATGATCTGAGCACTAGAAGGAATAAAAAAA
>VYXB01003821.1:434408-466286 GCA_013397135.1 Pachyramphus minor
AACATACACACACACACACACACACACACACACACACACACACACGCACAATTACAAAAAGGACTGATTTTCAGAGTTCAAATTTGTATCAAAATGTAGAAGAGACAACTTATGTGCCTTTTAGACATGTGCCTCATATGCAAAGACTTCCAGGATTTCTCCTTTTCCTCTCTACCTTCTGCTTTTTCATCTGTAGAATTCATATATGGAAAGCAGTAGCTTATAAACATACTGCAATGAGATTCAAACTAAATAAAGACCCTAATCTTCAACTACACAACATTTCTACTTAGTCATGATGAAATTAAACTAAGAAAAAATGACAGTAGAGAACTAGTTTTATTACTAATGAAACTCAGGAAATATTTAATCTAATGAATATTAAAGAGTTCATATAGGTGCCTATCAAAACACATTTTAGGATTTTACTCTCATGCTCTGTATCAAAGTACAACATACCATATGCTAACATTACAGAAGCACACAGGCCTTCAGACAGTAGCACTAAATTATTTCAATACTTTTAAAGACTCAGCTTACATTAATTCTCTTTTAGAACATGAAATAAAATTATTTATAACACTTGGAGAAAATGTGCCATATAATTTTATTGACTTGTGCGTATTAGCATCATCAGCATCCATGTTACCACAACATTGTTTTCCAGATAAAAGTTACTGTCCTCCCCAGAAAGATGTCACCCACGTAGCAGAGATACTCAAACACCACACGAAGCACAGCGTTGTGGCTGTCAGTCTTTTGCTGCGCATATTACATGAAAGAGGGCTGTAAATGGCAGTGGTTACTCAGAGCTCAAATATTTCTGCTGGAGTGTTTTCATTATCCCACAGATAAAACCTCTATAATAAATTTTAGAGAATGCTTCAAATTTTTATATATTAATTTAAAAACAAAACCTAAAAAATAATGAAGAAAGACAATTCCTGTTTTGGTTTCCTTTACTCCTAGTCATTAGTTTTACCTAAGAATCTGCCTAAATGCATGAAAACATTTCTCTTTTTTGTTTGTTTTTTTTGTTTGTTTGTTTGTTAATCAATGCATTCTGCTTATTTATACTGATAACAAAGTATCTATTTTTTCAATATATCTGAAGTCTAAAAGATGAGCCTGACATTTGACATGGAACGCTGCAAGGCATTTGTGGGAGTTTCATCTTTCACAACAGAAATGCTTGAGCAACAATTGTAACCCGGTAAAGTTTCTGCAGCATTTCTATTATACCCGTTACATCCTGGGGTATGTGTGCTCTCCCAGGAGTATTGTTCTGGATTGATTAGCATCTTTATAATGAAATGCTCGATTACAGCTTTGAAATAGATAATTATAAAGGGAGGGTGTATTTTCCAGTTAGGGATTTTGTTTTGATATTTTTTAATTATCAGTGCATGAAAGGCAGATGTAGAAGTTCTGACTGCACTGCCACCTCTTTGGAAAGAAACTGTGTTTTGTTGCTCTCACTGTGCATAAGTTAAATTAAATTGCTAGTTATGACTGGTATGGGAGTTTTATTTTCATCCGTCAGGGTGTGCAGCCAGCTGTAACCAATTTTTCAATATTTTGAAAAGCCTCATTTGAAGTATACAGATGCGAATGACTTTGGGACCTTGTCATTAGTCAACAGAAATCTTTTTCAAAATGCTTTCCAACCATACTTTCTCACTGTAAAAACAAAACAAATCAAAACAAAACAAGCAACAAAAAAACCAAAACAAAAAGTAAAACAAACAAAAAAACAAAACAAACAAAAACTCAAAAACAAAAACAAAAAAGCCCCAAGCCTGTGAATAATACGGGTATCTGCATAAGTTTAGTAACATATGTAAAAAGGGCAAAAAAATTTTGGCAGCATGTCTAAGTTTGGGCTGATGTTTCAGACTCTGTCTTAAGTATAACATCATCTTAATGTCATTAAAACAAATTTCTGCCAAGAAAAGCGACTCATTTTTTCCTGAGGTTTAACTGCAACTGAGGAAGTGGGGAAAGTGCTTTAAATTTCAATGGTCGAAAGTCAGGAAAAAAACCTATAAATATTTCCTTTCCTTCGTGCTCTGCATACTGCAGAAAGCCATCAATTTTAAAAGAGGCTTTCTGCTGAAGAAACTTATTCAACTGTTAAGCTGATATGTTAGTTTGTATGGCTTACTCATCTCAGGTGCTAGGAGTACAGGAGAATTGACAGGAGAATTATGAATTTATTTATTTATAAATTGGAATAACATAAACAATTGGATTAAATGGAAAAAGACAGGGATGTATTCCAAGCAATCTCTAACCTCGAATACTAGAATCACAATTCCCCAGTCTTAATCTCTTCATTCAAAAGATTGACCACTGCTGCCAGCACAAGGTTAAAGATGCTTGTTTAGACAGATGCAGAAGAGGAAGAAAAGTAGATATTTTCTGTACCTTAAATTAAACAGAACATAAAATCCAAAAAGGTGGTCTTGTTTAGGTACTTGTAGAGTTTATCATGGTTTTTTTGAACTCCCTCAATGTGCAGCCTCTTACCATACCCTATGTTATAAATTTGACATCACAGTAATTTCTTAGTTATTAGCCCTTCAAAACCCAGGAGTATTCCACAAATCGTGTCACTACTACATCTTCTTTTTTTAAAGACTCTGGAACCAAAACAAAAAAATTCTGATTCAAGTATTTCTTTATTTTTGCAAGTCTGCTCCTTTAAGTATCAAATTAACATGAATCACTATTTTTACATTTTAGCTAATGCAACTCTCCTTTTTTTCTCTCTTTTCAGCATACTCTTTAGCCCAGGATATAAGCAGCGCAGATACATTAATTTAATCATGTCACGACTACTGTACTACCAATAGATGCCTCCACATCAAACAATTTTATTTGAAATGGTGTAATGGAAGCCCCAAATTTCCACTTCAAACTTCCACCAATATTTGTGTCAGAGACCACTTGGGATCTAGAATAAAGATGTATACTTATTTATTAATGTACCAAAAGTTACAATGAATTTGGGAGGATGGTTTCAATCTATCTATAAAGAGTTCTCTTTTCACTTTGTCAGTGGATTCAGCAATATATTGGAATGTGCTGGTGTAATCTATTTGTTCGTATTTTATGTAATCAATTTGTTCATTTTTTCTATAAAGTTGCCTTTATTTCTGTAGTTGAGATCTCAAGCACATCCACACAATAGTCCAAACAGCCATCTGATGCAACTTTCTGAAATGAGTTCAAATAAATGTTCTGCTGCTTTTTATTAAACCTCTTCCAATAGCCAAAGAGAAGCAATGTATCGTGAACAAATTGATTACAATAATTCCTGCAATCCTGACCCTCACATAGAATGTATTGGTATTTTGTATTATTGCTCACATTTCCATTTTTTTAAATATTATTTAAATTACTTCAACAATTCTATTATATTTTCAATGTTCTGTGTTTTTACAGAGGTATAATAAAAAAATAATATGCTGACAACTGTTCTGCTTCACATTTTGTTTTCTCTAAAGTAGACTTTCTAACTACATAATCACTGCGATCATACTCAGTGGTTCCTAACTTTCTTCACAGTGACACCCAAGAAGGCTTAGACACTGAAATCCCTGTGAATTTATGTTGTAAGTAATGTCTATGTTAGAGGGCTAAATACCAGTACACAGACCAAGTATTTAACTTTTCTGCAGGAATATTCAGCTGCACCACATACAGCTGTGTCTACTCCTATGCCATCACTTTGCAGCTAATCCGTGGAAGTGAAGGGAGTTATGGCTTACTAATGAATGGATCTGCAATCATGAGCAAACAGAAAATACATAAATACTCCTCAAAAGAGTTTTTTCCTGACTCAGTATCATAGGCAGACCCTAATCCTAACTGAACGTAAGATACCCAATATTCCACTTAGTCACAGCAAGGTCAGTAAACATTAAAACAAATTTTCATGTTTAAGTATCTGAGGTAAATGGATTGATGCCCCCATTCCCTCAAAGGAGGTGAGTTCTCTCATTTCTAAGTGATGTTTGCAGCTCTTTGCATTAAAAAAAAAAAAAACACCATCTTTAAGCAAGGCCATGAGGACATCCTACTATGTACTACAACACTAGTCACTTCCTCTGAAAATGGATCTGTAAGAGAATTCTTATTTCCACACCCTGAAAACACTTAATGTCCACTCTAAAAGGGGATATCAGTCTTCATCACAGTTATCTATACACAACACATCTGTACTGCGAGAAGCAGGAATTATCAGACTGACTAATTATCAGACTTTTGACAACAGAACCTATTTAAATGACTCATGGTTTTTTATTCCCCTGACATTCTTGCAGACCTTTTCATAGGAAAAAAGTCCCATCTATTAGGAAGATCTTCTCCTGTCATGTTGCAGGCACACCAATTCAATTGCTCTTCTAGGAACTGAAAAAGCAACTTTACCCTTCCCTTAATGCTATTTTAGCATGTCTTTTTTGAGTCAGACATTAAATCATAATTTTTGTGATGCCTAGAGTATGTCTGTGATGAATCTGTATCTTTGCACATAGATATATTTACGTATAAAGGTATACGTTTATACAGACATGTAGATATATTTACTTATAAATCCTTAAATCATCAGAATAGAATTAAAAAAAAAACAACTACAGAAAAGATGTTTGTTTCAGGGTCAAAACCTTTTACATGTCAGTCACAGGAAAATCACTGGTTTATTATTCAACTTACTTCAGTGTGAATGACAGACCATAATGCAGTTTGCTCTGCTGACAGAGCTCACTCTTGTCTCAGAGAAATTATTTGCAGTTCACAATATTCAATTCCCAAGCCTGACATGATGGAAAAAGCAGATATAAAGGTAAATTTAAAAGATATATTACATGTCTTTCAAACAAGGAAAACTGCAGTGGACTGAATCTGGTAAATACTACCTCTTACCCACAGCACCGCTTTTGTTAGCAGTTCTTTCTGGAGGATTCTCCAGAGTGCTTCTACTATGTTCTCATTTCAAAGAACCTAAATGGCCTGTTGAATTTTTATCAGCAGACAGTGACATGACATCAGATGGGAGATACAAGAAAACGAAGCGATGTGTATATAAATCGGCATGTTATTTACTTTATATTTAATGATTATTCAAAAAATGTTATTGTAGAACTGTAATAATTACATGGATATGTCATTACTTTTGCTTATATAATAGACATATATAAATTTCAAAAAATACATACCTATTAAATATATATATATATAACACAAATGGCTAAATAAATTTATTGCTTCAATTATATATTTATTATTTTAAAAATAACTAAATATAGCATTTTTATTATAATGATTAAATATGTTGCCTAGGAGAGGCATTGTATCAAACAGAGACCTCTGTTTGATAAGGGTGAACTCCCAGTTCACTTAATGCATATGTTCCTTCCTTGTTTTGCGTGCTTCTTCCTACAGGTCAGTGTAAAAACATACAGGTTCCCTAGTCAGGGAAGAAAAATGTTTAAACATGTTCTCTTTCTTAATCTCTTTGAACCTAAACCAGGAAAATACTCCAAAACCATGCAGGTGACCTAAGGTCACATAAACATTCTCTTTCTAACTGGAAAGAGGAAAACCTTGCTTAACTTTATCAATTAGAGCTACTGTGAGAAACAGATATTACTATCCCTTGCAAAAAAATGAGAGATAAATCTCATTTGAAATGTCTGGAATGATAGCAAAATTTTACAGCTCTCATTCTTTAGAAGTCATTATTCAGGTAATAGATCTTGGACATTGCATGTCTGTAAGAAGTAGAAATTCATTCCTAGTTCTAAACTGGTGTAAAAATAGAGCAATCTAAAATGCAAAGTATTTCCAAATTTTAAAAAGGACACATTGAATATAGAGAGCATGAAGCAATACATGTAAAATTCCAATGGCTGCTCATTCAACCTTTTAAAATTATGTTTTATTGATATATTCTAAAATATTAATATCAAATTAATAAATTATCAATAATTATAATAATTTATACTGAAAATCTAAAAATATTGTAACATATCTCAGCATATCTTTAGTACAACACAGAGATATATTTTAATACATTTAGGCATTTCCCTGATTTTATTATTTGCTAAAGCCATAACACTGCAGCAAGAATTATCTGGAGTAAATTTCAATGCCTTGGAAATTAACTAGACTGTGACGAATATAGATTCACTCTTAGAATGATAAATCAAAATTTATCAAAATAAATCAAAACAAAAATGATATCTTGATTTTAGTTTCTTTTAATCTTGCTTTGATTATATTAGCACTAAAGGCAAAAGACTAAAATATCATCCTTGCTCTCCAAAATCCAAAGTCATGTCTGCACTCTGAAGAACATAGATCAGAAAATTCTGAATGCAAAATCCAATGAATACACCATGCTCTAAAATGAAAGTATGAAATTCAGCTGGCTGGCCAACTTCCATTATTCGTTTTGCAACTAATGAAAAAACATGCTCCCCAAAACCCCAATAAAATACAGTCTTTTAGCCCATATAAAATCATATATACTTCCACTACTCTTTGATACTGTAAAAGTCACACAATTTTAGAACAGAAACAGATTAAATATCAATATACAGTATTTTTAAATAATGTTTTCATAGTAACTTGATAGAAAATTCTAAGAATTTCATCTATAGTTACAGAAGTGAATTTTCATTTCACGTCACTTGTTTGTGCACATTGCAGATTTGATCCTCTATCTACTGTTGCCAACTTCTATCGCAAGTAAAAAGCAGATTCTTATAGGCTCTGTTTTCTATTTCCTGATCTCAGAAAAGAAACAGTCAACATATACACCTGTGTCAAAACCCAGATTAGCAGGTTTTGCTCATAGCAGCAAGCACTAACCACAAACGCGAAACTCTTCCATAAAAGCAGAAACCCGACTGCACTGAAACTGACAAAAGATGAATTACATGAGTAAAATGGTCTGCTCCAATAGATTTTACCAACGTCTGCATTGAAGTACTGCTAACTATCTGGCAACCACTACATGTTTCCTTTAAAAATCTGAGATCAAACATCTCAACATCAGAATAATCTCAAGTGTAATCTACTCGGATAGAATTAAAAATCAAAACCAAGTTTAATTTTGTCAGATAACTAAGTAAGTAGTCTGAAACACCATCTGTCCATGTATCAATCAATTAGAAAAAAAGAAGGCTGTGAGTAAAATGTGTTAAGTATTCTTGTATTTTGCCATATTATCACAATGCAGTCTTTTGAGATGGTTCATGTAGCTGTTTCAGAGGAAAAACCAGGGCCTTTCATATACGTATTTTTATCATACTACAAAATCATTTATAAATACTTAAGAGTTGAAAATTACCTTTGCTTAATTCAGTTTTAAGTCAATATTTTAGCCTGATAAATAGCTGGTTTCTTTGATTCTTTCCTTCCTCTGTAAAATAGAATGGAATACTGCTATCCTTGCAAAATTAAAAGGTTTTATTTCGTTTATAGCAAGACTGATCCATTTTCCCACTGACAAAAAATAGCCTCCAGTAGATTTCATAAGTCATAACAGTTAATAATTTAATGTCACTGTTGGTCTTAAACTGGGAGAAAGCAGTATCAATACTGCTTTCAAAAACGAAAAAGTTTTGACATTTTCTTAATTTAAGTTTTCTCAGTTTTCATTTAACAAGTCCAAAAATTTATTTAATTTTAGAAAGCTAAAGTAACAATCAAAATCAAACTTAAATAGTCTGGTGTGAAACTTCTTCTCATCTGAAGTGTAGATGGCCACAACTACACAGGTTGGAGGAAATAAACTGCTTCAGAAGCAAGTTGACTCAGTAAAAAAGCACTATACACGTTTCTAAGCTCATTTTACACACACAAAGCAAAACACACAAACAACAACAAAGCCAGTAAGATTCAATATAAGTGGGGTTTTTTCCCTGCTAGTACAATGCCATGAACTAGAAAATAGGGTAAGGTCTTGACTTTCCAATGGGAAACTATACACAGATCAAGAGAATTTCTCCTTCGAATACTGAAACTTTCTCAAAATTATAGCAAATGGAAGGCTGAGTCCAAAGCAGGTTCAGAACGACCTGATTAGTTCCAAATCATGAGGCTATACAAGGCCAGCCCAACTGTTCCAGGATCCCTTCAAAAATAATCATAGCATTATTTTCTGGGGCAGTGGGAAGGGAATAAAACCCTGCCACCAGCGAGCAAACACCACATACATATAAAACCAACTGTATTCTGAATTCTTATTGGGCAACAAAATTTGGGTGTCCTCAGAAAGACATGTGTTACCTAAGCTTTTAAAAGCTGCAGGTGGCTGGCATTTCTCCCTTTTTAGATGCATTCCAAAACTTTTCATAGTAATACCAATCCTGTTATTTCCAAAACAGTACTTTCTTAATCATCTATGATGAAGTTTACATAACCGATGTAGGAAGAAGAATAATGATCTACAGACCCTGATCATATTAGTGACATCACAGTATTGTCTGTTAGATTTCATGTACAAATCCAAGAAACATGAAATGTTGCAAATCACCATGACCTAATGGTGAAAGACCAAAATCAGGATACTTCACTGATGGTCCTACTGCTTCAGCCAACCTTCATATACCATTCCAGTATTTTATGGCCCAGACAATTTTAAGTGGTTTTAAGTGTTCTTTTTCCCTTTTATTGGAATTTCTGAGAACATACACATACACATACACTCTGTGGAGTCTGGATTTGGAGACACAAACTGAATAACTTAAAAGCTTCCTTTTGACTGAGAAACAGCTAAACTATTTCGGATACAATCTAACACAACACTACTGAAATTCAAAAGCAAGAGTATTCCCATTAATGTGAGCAAAAGTTTGTGTGCCACAAGGCTGAATGGTTCTTCAACACAACATTGCTTGTTGCACCATCTAAAAAAAACCTTTTTGAGCTCAAAATACAAGAAAAGCTTTCTAGTAGATTTAGAAACATGAAAATTAAATCTTCCTTTCCAAAGTAAAATATTTTTTATTTTAAATTATTATATTTCTTATTTACTGATATTATTTATTTTAATGTGGTTTAATGCTAGTGCTACCTGACAGGGTTCTAAAATCACTTTTTTTTTCTGCATACTGTCATGTGTGCTTCTCATCCATGCTTTCAGTCTGCATGTTTTACATCTGAAGATTGCAATTCTCATCCACATTTCTGTTGTGATTGTGTTTAGACATCTTTTCAGACGTCTATATCTAAATATGCACTGACACAGTACATAGCTCAAAGGCGCTTGTACCAATGTCACAATGCAATTATGTCATTAATCTTCACAATCCATGTAAAATTCTTTAATTCCAGGTTCAGAATATGCCTTCCTTAAACTTTCATTAAATCCAGCAGTGGTTAAATAAGAAGAACACAGAAAATTATTGTCTTTTCAGAGATGTAAAGCAACATACTAGGTTTGCAGAGACTAGCAGTAAACAGCTGATAGAATGGTGGATAATGGTTTCTAGCTCAAGGAATTAACTAAAAGGATGATTAAGGTGAGATTTACATGAACTGTGAGAATGATTTTTTATTTATTTTCCATGAAAACTTCTGTCTAAATGGATGCATTCCCTCTCACTCTCTTTACTGCTGATTTCAAACAACTGATTTTTCTGGCTAGTGAGAGCATTTCAAACCACTATAGCAATGCCTGGTGGTCCTAAGACCCATGAGAATCTACAAATTCTTTAGCCAAATCTTTTGAAAGCAGTTTAGAAAAAAAGCATTACCATGGACAATCAATTATGTTATGACTCTCAGATTCAAACAGCTGGCACTCATAAATACATATACGTATATATGTATAGACACACAACACATAGCACATGCCTTGTAAAATAAAAGTATAATAAAAAGTATATAAGCAGATTCCTAAAGGTTTGCTTCTTCATATTATATTATGCTTCAATGACTAACTATCTGAAACTAAAGTGACTCTAGATGATTGAATTTGCACAATGTAAGTAAGAGTTCTTGCTCAATCATGTCTGAAAAGCTGAAAATCATGTAGGAAAAGAGATACCAAGAAATAGAAATCAAAATAATTAATTATTGGGGGAAAAAAAGTTAAACAACAAATCAACTTATCCACAGGCACAGTTGTTTATCCTAATCATTTGGGTAAGTTACTGGGTTGAAAACTATGAATTGTGCTTTTTTCAATTAGGTACTTAGCACAAGAGAATAATTTAATACACAGTGATGAATGCATGAAACAATAGCTGTGTCAGTTCATAAAATAGAACAGCAAAAATGCAAGGAATATAAAGTCAAAGAGCCATTGTTAAAATACATTAAATATTCCATTATAATTCTTGGCAGAGTTTTTACTGTCACATATGGCTGATAATGAGTGTTTAAGGCACAAGAACACCTAAATTCCTGGTTGCTTATACCTGATACAATGTAGGCATGGGTCACCATAAATCACTTCAGAATGCATCAGGACTCTATCATAACTGTAACTGTTCCTTTAATATCCCATGGCCCCCCCAGAGAAGCTAGTTTGTCAAGCATACCTCTACTTCAGCCCATACCAAGAAGGTTGCCATGAACAATGAACCATATGCAAACGTTTCACAGCATCCTTCGGAGTCAGCAGTGCACATTCAGAGCACTGCATTTATTAGCGTGTTGCCTACAAATGAAGTTAAATGTTAACATCCATATTCTCTCTAACTACTTCTTTTAACAACGGCTACAGTGGGATCCACTTCAACACAATGACAATCTGAGAAAAAGAAATGCTACTGAGGGCTGAAAAAATGAAACTGTAAGGTCTCATCCTCTCAGTAATAGTATAAATACTGCCATTTGAGCAATATGCACCACTCTTCAAACAACACCCTTCCTACCAGTTCTAGACAAAACAGCAGTGTCCCAGATAACTGCATGCCAAAGTTCTCTTTTAGTAATAAATAAATCAAGAAGGTGGCTCTTGAAGACATAAATGTAAGGAGGACCCTCACCTAGTGTCCCTCTACTTAGATGTAGTCAAAGATCTCAAAATAGAATGCTTGGGAAGAACACTGCAAACCACAACTGGAAACACCTGTATTTAATAAAATTTTAGTTGTGGGTTTGTTTTTTTTTTCTAAAAGCATAGATCTATCATACTACAGATAAAGAGTAAAAATTCAATACTGTCTGAATAAAATATTCAGATCATTTCAGTACATAATTAGTCCAAGCACTTAGGATACCAAGACTTTTTTTTCCCTTGAGAGCCAAAACGTCCTTTAAAAAAAAACCAAAACCAAACAACAAACCAACCAAAAAAACCCAAAACTGTAGTATGTGAAGCCAACAGATCAAGCAAATCAAAACTTTAACGCCTGATTGCCCTTTGGATGGAAGTACAATGTCTGCTAGCACTGAAGAAGCTCGAAACAGTTATGTAGTCAAAGAAAATTTCATTCTAAATCCAAGAGAAAGTATTCTGTAAATATCAGTAAAACCCAGCACCACATAAAATCATAATTTCTTAAAACCATTGTGTACATAATTCATGCTTTCTTTACAAAACCTTTGTCTGGTTAACTTAGTTAAAATTTCTGCACTAATATGACTTTAAAAATTATGACTTAAAAGCTCTAATTTTAGTAATAATCAAAAAAACACAAAAGGTCATAATAATACTAAGAGCACTAGTGCAATGAACAGGGGAAAAAAAGTATCTTTAGTCACCAGTATGCACAGCTGTCAGAAACAAATATAGATATGACAACATATGAACTGTGAAATGTCAGTAAACTGTGTCAATTATTCTGGTATGCTTGTTTATTGCTGCTTCCGGATATCACTGAACAGATCCTTTTGGTAAGCTGTGTCCATATACCATGAGTGTACACATCTTAGCCAGCTAAAAATCCTTCAGGGAAGTACTAATTTGTGAATGATCTGTTCTGTGTCCAACTACAGTTATAACTACTAACCAAATGCAATTAATCTGGACATTAAAGTGTTTGCTTTTTATTTCATAAAATCATTTCATATAAACCTGAAGATGTTTGAGTATATGGAAAGCAAATGTGCAAAACTATTTTATTCACATAAAAAGTTGTAATTAAAACATATGATTAACCAGTCTCAACATTTAGACACACATTTCAAGACGAACGAAAGTCTATGGTACAATTAAAAGAATAAGTAACTTCAAGGCATGCTCTTATTTCCAAGGTAACTGTGACAATACTTAACTTTCAAAAGAGAGAGATGTATCCTACCCTAAGTAAGATGAAGTTCAGAGACTATGTTGCAGTGCTTTTCTGGAACTAGCTTTACAGGTCCTATGATCTTCAGGATAGTTATCAGACATAACATGTTATCATATAACATGTCTGAATAGTAAATACAGAAGTATCAACTGCAACACACCCACTGAAGGTAGTGCTTCAATCAAATGAACCACAGGATATTCTTTGGATTCAGTCATATTACCCAGGGAGGAACTGTTATGAATTGATGACACAGGTAACGTCAATTTTAACTCTCTCCAAAAGTACACTGGTAGATGACAAAGGAAAGAAGACTGAACAGCTGAGAATTAATAAATTCAAGAAAAGGTAGTTCATATAATTTAGAATATGTTAATAACTGTTTCTTGCTGTAGTGCAACATTTGACTTCCTCATGGGAATCCTTCACTTTCTAGAAATTACCTGGCATTAATACTTGGGAGAATTTTTTAAATAGTTTCACCTGATTTGTGCATAGTACAAAGCATGGCATTTCAACCAGTATTTCAGTATCAAGACTCTCTTAGGTCAGATGTACATTTCTTTAATAAAAACATCTAGTCTTCACAGAATGACTCTGCATAATCAATATTCCACCATATATTCAATGTTTAATTAGGTCATTGTTTATAAATGCTACAGTATAGGACCGGAAACCTAAAATGATTCCATCAGTTTTTCCCAAAAGTAATCTTTTTGTTCGAACAGGTAATATTTAAGAGTTGTTTCAAATGATAGTGCTCCAAGTACAAGCAGAAAGTCTGGATAGCTTGAGGGCACCCCAACCATTTTTGCTGACTACCTCATCCCTGCCTCTAAAATTATCACAACTGAATTGCATAGTTTCACCTTGCAGGGAGAGCAATTAGTTTGCCTACTCCTCTCCCACTGGAGACAGAAAATCAGCCTCCCACACTTCAGACAAATACACAGCACAGAGCAAATTTTCCGATGCTGATTTAAACAATAATAGTTGGGTTACATTTAATTGTAGATATCCTCTAACCATGCTAAACAATCCCTTTACTAATGACAGTATTAGAAGAACTGCATATAGAAGAAATAAAGTAGGTAAAAATAGACATGCAAAGCAGTTACTTTTACTTTTTTAAATACTTCTATTATGCTTCAACATTGAAAAATTATATTCAGTCCATATAGTTAACATCACCATCACATGTCTGACTGATTTTTAATAATCACTCATCATATATCCTGATATTTTCTCAACCGAAGTGTCAAACAATGCACTAGTGACAAATTCTCAACACCGTGCCCCTTCAGCCCTTGGAGTTTAACTCCTCTCACATTACAGTATTTATTGAATTTCCAAGCCAAACGGTGTTCTGCTCCATAAAATTCTGACAAGTGGACTCTGCCAAGCTAATAACGGCCTCATTCTGCTGAAATAAACTTATTTCACTGCGGCAAACAAAATGACATGACCTGGAAAGGTTATTTTTAACTGCGTAATGACTCAATACAAACCAAGCCTCTTTCACTAGATTCTGAATACTGTTGTGACAAATTTCTTAAATGTAAATATGTCCTAACAGCAGTTCTCTTCTCTGTTGCACTCATTGTACATGACTATGGCAAGTATTTTCAGGTCTGTGCTGTTTGATTTTCTTATTCGATAGTTCAGTAAACAATGCCTCGTGGAGCGACCTAGCAAGCTGCATAACTCATGCTATGATGCTGTGTCCCCATATGTTCCTTTTCACCCTGCCATTTTAACTTTTTTTTTGTCTATTTATCTGACAGAGTTACATTAAAATTTCGCTAATATATAATAAATTTGAGAAGAATTGCTTTGAGAAGTATTTCTC
Source organism: Pachyramphus minor (assembly GCA_013397135.1). Taxonomy (NCBI): domain Eukaryota; kingdom Metazoa; phylum Chordata; class Aves; order Passeriformes; family Tyrannidae; genus Pachyramphus; species Pachyramphus minor. The sequence goes on from VYXB01003821.1 coordinate 448,515, forward strand.
TCTCCCCGCTTAATTTTACACTAATTTTGACAACACTGCCATTAGAGATGTGGAGAATGAAGAACTGGCCAAGAATTTGACCTTGAAGAAAGACTGTGTCTTCTACACATATTTCAAGTTTTTCATAATGGTCAATCACACAGTGAATGTTCAATAGTATTTAATGAATGCCTTTTCCAAACTACCTGTATTCTTCTACTAATACTGTCTACTTTCTCCAGCCTGCACACACAGCCTAACCATCAGTATCAGGCCAGATCTATATCAAGGTTCAAATTACTGGGAGACCAAGAGAGAGCCTTTCTAACAACTAGAATTTTGTACAAATATGCTGCACCCTGCCAGGTCCCCCTTCTGAGTGCTAATAAAAGAGACAATCCTTGACTGCAAACAGCCAGACTTCTTGTGAAGCAGTTTGCTAAAGTACTGTTATAACACCTACTGTAAAAGAAAGGAGCAGAATAATGATCACTCACCAAAATTATGAGTTTCAGAGAATAAAAGGAGGGGGAAAAAAAAAACGCAAAAACAAAATCCAAGCAGGAAACCATAAAAGTGAAAGAAGGAACCCTGTCATTCTGGGTATGGTCTGTAATTTATCAACAATAGTGGGAAAAGATTTAGAATTTTGAGACAGTGCCTGAAATCACATTACATTAAGCAAGCAAAATGCAAATAGTTATATTTATCAGGTAAATTATTTTACTTTTTTCTTTTGTATTTCTTTTTTTTTCCACTAATGTATTATCATTCAAAGCCTGGAACAACCATGAAGTTTCTCAACAGACTGATGAAGTCTCAAATCTATCAATCCAAGAATTAATTTTGATACTAACAATCCTGATTTTTTTACCGTTGCCATAAAGCAAGACAGCACTACCCTGGGCTGCATTAGGAAGAATATTACCATGTGGTCAACGGATATGATTCTGCCCATTATCTCAGCTATAGACTTTACACCTGTCTGTTGCTTGAAAGTAAAAGATAGAAATTAATTCATATGCCTCTTCCCCCCTCCCCCCCCCCAGGAGATACTGTACTTCTCACATATCAGATTGTGTGTCCTAAGACTTTAGGACACTTGTTTGTGGCATCAGGTTAATTTAGATATTTATCTTTAAATTTTGCAATGTTCTGTTTTTCTTCAGAATGTCCAGGTCTTGGACTCAAGTGGGCAAGCTTTATTTCTCATTTTAAATATGTCCTTTTCATGTGTGTGACAAATAAAATAGAAAATGTAAATAGCCAGTCCCAAACAAAGCAGAAGAGGTATAATTTTAGCTACTGTAAAATACTGTTATCATTAATTTGCAAAACAGCCACCCCACTAAAGTTCAATGAAAATGCAACATTGCTATGAAACTATCTCCTAGTTTGTTATCCTGCAGCATACCCTGCCACAGTGTTTATTGATGCTGATTTGAAGTAGATCTGAGAGCACTTAGCTCAACTGATCTATCACAAGACGATTACAAGAAACACAAGAGCATATTATTTACTACTTGATTGATGAACTCACCCAGACTTTCAACAAAAAGCCTGATTTTACTAATCATCTGTGTCTACCACTATCATTTTTGTTGGTTGTAGGAGACTGAGAAAAGGCAGCCAAATCATGCCTATGTTATAAACTATACATTTTTACTGTCTTATTAACCACAGAATCACAAAATGGTTTAAATTGGACAGGACCTCTGGAAATCATTTGGTGCAAACTCCTGATCCAGCAGGGCCACCTAGAATAGGTGGTCCAGGACCTGGCCAGTATGTCTCAGAGCTTAGTCATCCTCATAGTAAAAAAGTGTTTCCTGATGTTCTGATGGAACTTATTGTTTCACTTGATGTCCAATAACAGGATGGTGGACAACAGATGTAAGATGATCAGTGGTGACAATTACCACTGATATTGTTCTGCCACTGCACACCACTGAAAAGAGCCTGGCCCCATTTTCTCTACACCCTCCCATTAGATATTTGTACACATGGAGAAGGTCTCCCAGGCCTTCTTTTCACCAGGATATCCAGTCAAGCTCTCAACCTTTCTTTGTAAGGGAGTTGGCTGTCTTCTGGACTCTTTCCAGCTTGTCCACATCTTTCTTGTACAGGAGTACTCAGAAATGAACACACTACTCCAAGTCTGGCCACAGCTGGTTATACAGCAGAACAATGCTAACTTCAGCAGCAGAACACTCACAAGCACTAGACTGCCTTATAGTCTCAAAAGCTGTCTTACAAAGTTTATAAGGCTGTTATGTCTGGTATGCATGGTTCAGAGACACCTTTCCATGTTATCCAGTTTTAAACAAAAAAGAGGAATCGTTTTAAGGTCATGATGAGAAACAACACCGCTCAAAGCTCTGTAAAAGTTCATTAGAAATAACAGTAAGTATGAGTCACAAACAATTCACTAGGGTACCTTTGTTTTAAAATTTTCTGCATTTTGGGAATAATTTTGCTTTCTTAAATTCATGTCAATTGATGAGCAATAACAAGTTTATAAAAATTATTTTTGAGATATGCTTATCATAGACACTGAAGCTGTTTGCAGTGTAGAAGCATTTGAAGCAGAACTCATGAAAAATTTAAAGTCATGCTTGTGACAGAACCCATATTTATACAGTATACCCTCAAGAGCTTTCTCACGGGTGCTTAAAAGCAAAAGGTTGGCAGAACCTTTATTTTTTTGTTCAACTAATCTCAACTGAGATTAACTGAGATTTATTTGCATTGTGTTTAGTTCCCTACTGAAATATGTTTCTCTAGCAGCAAACAAATTACTAAGGTTCTTTTTCTTTTGCAAGTACTATTGCTTTAAATGTCTTTGTAGGATATATTTTTATATTTTAGCATTCAAAAATTGTAAAGGGCATTCACTTGCTTGCAAGACAATATTGGAAAAGTGGACACACAGCCTGTTTTCAGTGTCAATAAAATGCACTAATCAAATGCTGCTTCAAAGGAAAGTAACAAACTCGTTATTCTTTACAAAATTTTAACCAAATAGGTATGAAAACTGTTGATATATCACTGAAATGGAATAGATGACCTGAAACTGAGGACAGTTTCCCAAATTGAGACTAGGAAATTAAGAGCATACTGTTGGGGTTTTTCCCAAATGCCATCCCCTCTTAATAGCAGGTATCTAACAAATCACATTAACTATCTTGCATCAGGTTTTGATTCAGGTTATACTTAATGCAAAAGTATTTGAATTATGCAAAAATACCAGGACATTTTGTTTAATGGCAAGTGATTCTAATGACTATTATAATTTATTTTTCCCCAGACACTCTTTATTTAACTTATAGACATGATTCCTTTAATAAAATTAAATTAATAGAAGGTATCTGGTGTGTAATTGCTAGTTAGACATGTTAAAAATAACCAGATACTGAGTCATTCATGTCTACTTACCTGTAAAATCCCTTTATGTTCATATACTTCACTGTAAATTGCTACTAATAAACCATATTGTTTAGAAAATACTAGAAAAATGAAATGCAGAGATGGCTAACCAGTCTTTCTATATGTCTTATATTCAGAGATTTCAAAAGATAAGGTTAAGTGTCTGTGTGAAAATTCACATCAGTTCACCAGAACTGCAGAAAAAGAAAACAATGTGGGTTTTTTATAAACCCCAAACCAACATAATAAAAGCAACATATAGATTTACTCACACAATTAAAACCAAATGCATAAAGGAAAAAATTAGATGAAATCAAGCCAAGCCAAAATGCCCTAATAATGTTGTTGCTAGATGCATTGAGAGAGATCACGTCCATTTAGAGTGCACATACAGTTTAACAGGGATTATGGCAATAAATTTAAACCATACAATTTTGCTTTGTATGGGCAAAGAAAAAAGTATAAAAAAAGCATATATATATAAAGCGTAAAACAATATATGAGAAGATGCATACACTTCACAAGAAGTACAACTTTAGGTTCAGTAAAAAAAACAAGCAGTGAATTAGCAGTCAGTAAATAAAGGCAGAAGCACCATGAGCAGCTCTGTAAGGACAAATTTATGGAAGAAGATCACATAGCTGACAACTGAAAGAAGATGTAACAGTCTGCAAATATTTGAAGGGTATATGGAAATTGAGATGCAGGAAAAAAAGGAGAGGAAATTGATTATCAGGAGAACATTCTGGAAATGAAAGATATCATCAAGGAAAGAGGCATTCTAAGCAACATACAGGAAACACCTCAAATTTGAGTATTTGAAAAATATTCTAGAAAAACAGAGAGAGCTAGCATAGGAAATATTCAGAAGACAATGAGGATGAAGACCAGCATAGCTTTTATTTTATTTCCCTCCAGTCCCCAGATAAAAAGTTGACTATAATGCAAGTTGCCATTGTTAGGGTTACTTCCCCCTTTGAAATAGCATATCGGTCTTACAGTGCTGGTTTTTCACATCAGGTAATTTTACCCCTTTTCAAGCAAAATACATTTTGCGTCTTTAAAACTACAACTCAATTTCAACTCTGCACTGTTTCAACAGTATGTATCACTGGCTCTAAACCTTTTTTCCAAAAGAGCTGAGGAAGTGAATGACCATAACAAAAAAACCTCCATCTTGTATATCCATAGAAGTTCAAGAGCCCAATGGAAAGCACAGGAACAGATTCACGTGACTCATGCATACAGGTATGGCCTCTTATGTTTAGAAGTAAGGAAATGGAGATTACAGCAAATTTCAAGAGACCTCTTTTGCTTGGAAGGGGAGGAAATTGACTGAAGGGTCAACAAATGCCATGCCAAAACAGTGGCGAGACTGCAGTGTAAGAGACAAAAAAGATGACATACAATAGATTCTCATGCATCTGATCCAGCTTAAACACACAAGTAGTCCCAGGGATCAACTGCATTAAATTGCTTCTGTGTTTTACCAACCACCATCTAAGATACTAGAAAATTGCACAAAACAGACAAAATTAAATATTTTTTAGAAGTGGAGAGAGATGAAAATATTCTATTTACTAAAACATGTTGACTTGGATGTGACAGTAGTCATGACCACAAAGATCGGCATTAGGCATTTTTCCTACAACAGATGAATGGCTACTACTACCACTCAAAGTTAAGGATGGTTTATTGAGCAGCAAGTTCAAGCAGAACACTTTTACATGCAAAGTAAATAACTACTAAGTGTCCTAATCCTTAACTGCTTTCCTGTCCTATGTGCTGGACTCTAACTTCTCCCCTTCTCATTCCATATGAGAGGCTTCCATGAAGAGAATAAAACTGTCACATAAAATTTACTTAAGGCTGCTCTTGGAAAAAATGTGATTGGACTCTCCTTGTAACACACAACCCAGATGAAACAGAGAAACTACTTCTGAATTTTTTTCCCACTTTCTTGACAGTCAAAAGCAAACATCAGAAGATATGATTTACCAAAATGTACAGGCATTTCAAATATACATTCATCATTAAGGATGTGCACTATATGTCAAACACAACTAAGTTATCTCTTTAAGGCCACTTTTCTTAAGGTCCAATGTGCAGGAAATTAAGCAAGGCAGGCTGGAAAACAGCACAGCTAAGATTTGCTCCTCAAACTGAGGAGTAAGGAAGAAATATTCAGCCAGTGGAAGCCGGGACAGATGACATGGGGAGAGTCCAGGGACATGGTTCAAATCTGAAGGGATGAGGTCAGGAAAGCCAAGAAGAATCTGGAATTTGTGAAGGGACACAAATAACAAGAAAGAGGGATTCTGTAAGTTTATAGGTCAGAAAAAGAAGTCCGAGGAGATTGTACCTCTCCAATAAGCAAGCAGGTTGAGCTGGTGGTAACTGATACAGAGAAGGCTGAGGTACTAAATGAGTTCTTTGCCTCTTTCTTCATTGACAGTCAGGCTTCCCACTCCTCTCAAGTCCCTGATCCTCTGGGCGGGTGTGAGGGGAGTGAAGTCCCTCCCAATACAAGCGAACAGGGGCCTGAGGATCACTTGGCGAAGCTGAATAGCCACAAGTCTGTGGGACTGGCAATAATGAAATTATTTTAAACAGAAAGAAGGCAAGTTTAAATTACATGTTAGAAAGAAATTCTTTACACAGAAGGTGGTGAGGCACCAAAACAAGTTGTCCAGATTTATGATACCTGACACAAGAACGGAAAGGGACTAGAAAAATGCAAAGCAAGCAACAATATTTTGACTGTGCTCAGAGACCACATTATCCTATGATTTCAGCTGTAAGTTCAGTGTGTTGTGTGGAGGATTGCACAAGCAGTCTTCTGTCCTTATTCCTGTCTTCCTTACAAATACAGACTTTGTTCATCTTTCAACTTTAATAATTGCCAAGTATTTGCCCTTGTTTGTACAAAGCTGAAAGGATCAGCAGTGGTACCTCCTCAGCAGATCAACCCTTTAATTACAAACTTTTTTGTGTTTTGTTCTTTATTGTCAAGAATTCATGCTTTATTTACCACACATCACTCAAACTCTTTCCTAAGTACCTGAATTACCAAGTTCCTGATCAATACTCAATACTGCCATGTGGTAGTACTTCACAAACAATAACATGCTGTATGTCATACACCTATGTCATAGGCAATCCTATTATTTTTATTTTACACAACAGGAATTGAGAAAACCAGCTGGGTCTGGATCAAGTTCTGAAACACCAAGGCCTGAAAAGGTCTATTTGTCAATTAGTAAAACACAATGAAAAAGTTGGCAGAGGTCAAACATTCATCTTCAGAGCTCTTACAGGATTTAGGAGCTTAGCCTGGAGTCATGTTATAGCCATGGAGAAAGTCTGTTGTTGAATCCATCAAACCTTGCTAGTTTAGGAATAAAAATTATGCAGGAAAGGACAAACAGTTTATCATTTATTCTGGCTCAGACATGACTTTCTCTTCATGATAATGTTATGTTCACTGCCAGGTGAAGTAAAGTCTAACACACTCAGAACAAGGACTACCTGGGAGACAAAAAAACTGCTTGTATTTTGCAGTAATGTGGGTAGGTGTCTCCAAGATAATAATAGCTACTTACCACTAAAGCTATATATTGAAAAAGTCTCAGTAACAGATTTTCTTACTGGAATGTAAAAACCACAGAGGATGTGGAAATGCAGACAAGAAGGGTAGAGGTGGAGACAAGAAAGGGTAGCTGTGGCAATGTTGATAAGTTGATTCCTGTTAATACGGAAGTTAAGGTTAGTATTGGAACAATTAAGTCTGGTGGCTGATCCTGCAAAACATTATAGTCTGAGACAAGGATAAGGGTTAGAAGAGAATCTTTTCCTCTCATTTTCTCAGCAAGGTCTCCATAGAACCAAAGCTTCAGCATTTAGTTATCCTTTCAGTATTTTTTTCCCTTTTATTTGTAGGTTTGGGACTGTCATTTACAATTTCATTTACATTTTCTGACATATCTAAAAATCTAAATATAACACTTAAAAAAGCCAGTTAGCTCTTATACTTTGCAATAAGACTATCATAAAGAACAAATTTTGCTGTTTAATCAAATTAAATACTAAGTTTTTTAAGACAGACTTCTCTGTATTCACACTTCTCTTCACAGTTGTTGTAAACAATTACTCATGATTTTCCAGCTTTCTATTCCAGCACACCTACTGTTTCAGACCCTGTTGAAAGGTCCCATTTGGACCAATCAAGCCCACTTGAATTAACAGGAAGTTTTCCATTGACAATACTAAATGTGAATACTGACAAGAAGCTGTTTCTTCTACTTAAGTGGGAATTGGTTTCAAAAACGGGTTCTCAGCATAAGGAAAGCCTTGCAAGGAGCCAAAACAGTAGAGAATATAAGAATTGTGTAAAACCGGATTATAGAAGCACAAGAAATCTTTGACTTTTTATATTTTCTGAATAGTCATAAAAGCAACTTTTTTTTTTTCCTCCTCCAGTAACCTAGATCAGGTTTAGCTATTTGTAGATACATTCTGATCTATTTATCTTTTGTTACGATTATTTAGTGCTGTCATATGTTAGTTGCAAAGCACCACTAACAATAATTTTTAGTATGAAAAACAGCTCATGTTATGGCTAAAATTTAAAAAATACCACCAAGGGAATGGGGTTAAATCAAGAAAAAGGATTAAAATACAGTTATGTAGTATAGCTAGCTGGCATCAAGAAATTACCAGCAGAAAACTAAATATTAAGTATTAAAAAGGCAGTAAAAAAACTAGAGGCAGTCACCATCCTAACACTGGGTACTTAAAATTCATTATTTTGACTTGCACATCTAAAAATCTTGAATTTCATGGCGAAAGAATGCAAAATTTAGGGAGAAAGAGCTCTTAAAATTTTAATTTTTTAGGACAACATGCACAATTTTAAAGATTATAAATAACTGAACAGACAGCAAAACTGTTCTTCTGCTATCATTAATGTCGCATTTCTTTTTCAGAGTAATAAGCCCTTTGATAACAGGAGCCTTGTAAACAGGCATTTTGAATACTACTGAAGAACATGGCATAACTCAATTAAAAAGTGCTAAACAAGTCAATATATTTATTTTACACTACATTTCTCTGCAACTTCTGAGTATAAGTACTTTAATAGCGACACTCAATCAAATGGAAATACAGCCATAATTCTGTCACAAAATCAAGCTGTAGCTAAAATGACAAAACACTTTTGTTAAAAGAATATCTGCTGACACTAAAGAGATTTTTCAAGATTAAAATTTTTAGCACATTTACATTGCAGTTTGTTTGATGATATGAACAGCAGCACCTAACTAGTTGCTACTAATGAACATCATAATCACTATAATCAAACAAAGAAAGCAACCACAAATTAGGAAAGAATTACACTACCATTTAGAAAGTACCACTGCGTTCTAAATGAGTAATTATATTTGGAGTTGCAAGTGAACTTGAGATTGCCCTGAACTGATGATTTTTTTGGATTATGGTGCCTCTAAAATCACCGCTTGATGTTAGCAATACTGGAGAAAGTTTTTTATTTGCCACAGGCCTTAATTTTATCAGTTGTATTCAATTCACCAACTACGTCATACAGTCCACCTCACTGCTAAAAGGTAAGAGAACCTTTTTAACTAATGCTCCAGTCCTATTTTTTCTATATACTAATTTATTTCAAAGGAATAGCTTACCAAGGAAAAAAAGAAAAAAAGAAAGCAATAGTCATTTAGCTCCAGTCATCATAGAATTATTATAAAAACATATTCAATTATACTGACTTTTCATCATAATATTAGAGTAGATGTATAAAGTAATACTGGCAAAAAAAACCCAACTAAGTAATTTGCTGCAGGGGCATAGTTTGGGCTTAGAAACTTGTAGCTGATTCAACTGAAAATGGTATATTAATTTACTTATAATTGTACTTATTGTTACTGAAAAAAGTTGTAATATTGTCATCAATAGATACTGGAGCAAAAGAAAGTATTTCTGGTGTATATCTCAGGCTGGTGCCAGACTTTGCTCCTAAAGGAGTCTATCTGCCTGTTCTAAAGAAAAGAAATCAAGCTTGTTATGTTTCTAAACATTCTTTTCCCATAACTATTCCATAACCTCACTTCTATTTAATGGAAAAGTACAAAAAAAATACAAAATTCCTTTTGTATTCATGAAACTCAATCAGCTAGGTATAGTCTGTGAACAGAACAACTAAAGAATTAATGTTGTAGGAGGATCTATTTCAAAGGTGCCAATGTTTGTTTTATTATCAGTTGTAATCTGCTAATTCGTTATGACAGATATAAGTCACAAGCCACGACATCCTTCTAAAAACAACAGTAGTGGACCTTTACTGTTCACGAGGAATAGCAAGGTTATTGTCCAGCTCAAATAGAAAAGGAGAGCTTCCATCAACAGATGTCAAAACAGATAAGCACAGATTTGACATGTGCTTGTAGAACTATCACCTGCTATCAGTGCTGCAATGACAGCTTTATGGTGAGAATGTCAATGAATTTCACCATGCTCTGCATTCCAAACATTGCTCAACTGAATATGATAAACATATGTCTTCCTACTAAGCAGTAGGTGTTTATTGCTGTAATGTTATTTGTACAACAAGTGTGAAGATTCTTTTCGTTTTGCATAGGTATATCCATATTCCACTTAAGCATGGCACCATAAAATTTTCCACTGAAAACATACATTTTTAATTCATACTATAGACGTACCAGGAGAAAAGAAGAAGGTAATGCACTGCAATGATAAAAAATTCACCTGCCCTATGGTGAATAAAAAACATTCACACTGCTTAAGATAACAGGCATAAGGATAACATGCAAAAGGAAAAAAATCCTGACAAAATACAAAGGAAAAAAAGACAAACCTAGGTGCAGCCAGACAAAAGCCTAAAATGATTTCATACCAAATGTAAAATGTTCTGTGAAGTCAGGAGGAAGGGAGGGAAGATAGCAGGGAGGAAATATTATTTATATTTAAGATAATACAGACACATTTAGTTTGTTCTGACTCCCTGTTTAATCAGATCTTTCTTTTGTATATGCTGACCACTACCTCTTGCCTGTAGTTCTTTTTGACAGGTTCTAGAGCTCCTTGAGTATCTTACTAACAATTAGTTCCATTAAAATTAGTACTTTGTGCTTCTAGATTTTCTTCCACTTATGTGTACTGAAACAGTGATAACACCACATGGACCAAAGCCATCATTTATTAGTCTTTTTAATGCACTTTACAGCTTGACCTAGGCCTATTCTGGAACAAATTAATTTCCCCATGAAATGCCCAAATCACAGCTGGCAAAAAATATATTTTAGATCTTCTGTTCATTGAACTATCAAGACTTCTCAATGTTTACCACTATGATTTTTAAACAATATCCTTAAACGACACTCCAAAAGATAATCTCTTATCTTCTTTCCAAAGTGTTAATTTTCTCAATTAATCTTCTCAATTAAACAATTAAAAATCTCTTAGTTATTAGTTTTCAATTCAAAGTTACTTCAACAATAAAAATAGACATAGCCAAAATAAACAGCTATATATTCTCCCCAAGCAAACAAGCCAGTAGTTCTAAAAGGAAGAGAAATTTTTAAGTCAAAATCCCCACACCTTTCATTAGTAGAAAGTTTCTTTCCTTTGAGATTGTCTGATGTGTAACAGCACCCTGCTTTTCTTCTTCATAGACATTGGTCTCTCTCCTCTACTGCCAGAGAATGTAAGTATCTGTAAGACTTGCACCACTAAGCCAAATATGGCTAACAAAATCAAAAATTACCAAGGCGGAGTAGAGAAGGACACAAAGAGCAATGTTGTCACCTTCATTTAAGAAACCTGACAAAAAATTACATGACATCCCTACCATTATACAGAGGAAGGAAACTTTCAAACCATTTTTATCATGAGAATAAAGTTCTCTATTAGAAAATATTTATTTAATTTAGGGTTTGAGAAAGATAGACCCTGATTCACAAACACATACTATTTATTACCAGGCATTATCCTTCATGTAGGTCACAGTAAAAAAAGCAAGTCTTTCGTTATGTCTATGGATAGGAAACACATCAAATTAGATACATATTAACTAAATACATAATAACATACTAATTAAGTACATTTTTAGCTACAATTAGCAAGCTTTACTAGTGTGATTTTATATGATACAACGTAAAAAACTGTTTGACCGGCTTTGACTTCTCCAGCATGATACTTAGATGACTTGATGTATGTCTTCTGTTCAAAACTGCACTATTACTGTAGCTGACATTCACACTTTACCAAAATATATTTGTATAGTAAGTCTCAGGATTTACCAAGATCAAGATTACTAAACTAGATCTATCTCTCTCTTAATCAGAGCACAGAAATGAACTGAGCTGTTCAACTCACTATTTAATATTTCAGTCTTTCCCAGACATTAAGATGCATAAAGTAAATTATTTACAGATGGATATATAACTGAAGAGAAAAATCAGGAACTCAAAGTAGCTGCCAGCGACACTTTTAATACAGTACAATAGTTGGTCTGTTCCTAGTTTATTTGTTATGTTTCAAAAAATAAAGATCTTGCCGAGTTTCCTATCATCAGTGTATAGCGGAAAATGGAATTGGTTCAGCACCACAAAGAAAAAGAAGAGCAACGCGGTCTTTTGATTGCAGAGGATAATCTACAAACACAAGGAACAAAGCTGACCCTTGATGTGATCTCTGTTCACCTCTGACAAGAGATAGCAATCTAGAGATATCGTTATAGGGTACAAAACAGCTTTTAGGAAAGGTTCCTGAAGGAAATCATTCTCCTATTCACCCATGTTGCTATAGAAACGGAACCAATCAAGCCTGTCCACAAAGGCTTTTATGTCAACTTCTGTTAGAAAACTCATAAAAAAGTAGAACTTAAACTAAATTAACAACACAGTCATTAAGCTATTAAGAGAGGTAAAAGAAGAAAATCATTTACAAACAAATGAGCCCCATCTTTCCCTTTAAATACAAAGCTTTTATGGTGTACATCAGCTTATTCCAAGGGTTTACTGAACACTGCTATAATTCTCTGTTTCATATTTCCATGCAGTATGAGAGAGATAATTTATAAAGAACAATGTCTTCAAATTTACTGGGTCCCCAACTATGATTTTTTTCTCCTTTTTCCTCCTCCCAATCATTAAAGCAAGGTTGTATCGTATCCCATCATCTTTGTAAACTTCATTCCTCCAGAATATATCTTTCATTATGAGACTTCAGCTAAAACAATACATTCACTGAGGTAGCTGGCTTCTATGCCATGATATCTTTAAAGTATTGATTCTGCATACAGCAAATACTACTCCTACACATATTAAATCGATTTCCAAACTAAAGTATAGCAAATTTCCTATAAGTCCTCACCTAGTGTAACAAAATAATACGGGCACCAGGATCTGGATCTTGGTATCTAACATCAGGGATGAGTTTTGTGTCTGTGGCATTCTTAGATGAATATTAAAACTCATTCAGGACTAATACTAAGTTGCAGATTTTATGCTGCTAAACAGACTACTGTACATTAAAGAAGAGGGTGTGTTAAAAACAAAAAAGAATATCTGTTTCCTTTAAACTGCTAATCCCACCTAGTTGGCCTACTCCCAGTTTGACTCAAAACATACTATGAAAGTATCACAGCTCAGACCTCTTAAAGAACTAACCACTTTTCCACTACACAAATATACACTAGGATTTCCCTTTCCATTCTCTTCACCCAATACAAAAAGTTTTAGCAGTTACTGCCATGAGTGGCATACCAAAACAGTGATACTTTAGGCCCATCCTCAATTCTTTGTTGTTTTTTAACAACAAAAGATTTAATTGAGTTTTGGAAATTAATTTCATTTCTTTTGAGATATAATGCTTCTGGTCTGGTTCAAGCGATGAACCTAAAGTGGACTCAGGAACACACAAGTTGTATACCCTGGTCCCAGCACACTAAGGATTTTCACACTGGGATGTTTTATGAAACACTTCCAAAATTACTGATTAATTCTTTTTACTTAATTTCTGTATTTATAAGGAATGTCCTTGATAATTTAAATTTCATAAAACTCTTGGGGTTAATTTTTTTTCAGAATTTTTTTTTGTATTTTTCATTAGTCTTTTTCATTTTAGTAGGTTTGGCAATCTGTTGTTCTCCGCAAAGACTCAATTCAAGTAAAATTCAGCAGACCGGATTTCCATGTTTACATATGAAATTTCTAAATTATAGTTTGAAGTTCCTGACTTTGAAACAGGTTATCAGATGTGCTGCTTAAACTGTAAGGAGGATGAACCTACCAAATCTACTACTAAGGGTGCTGTGCAGAACATCTGGAATTCCAAACATGTTTTATATTATAGCTCCAGAATTCCCCCAACTCAAACAAAACAATTGTGGGGTCGTGTCCCTTTTTCCTGTTAGCAGAACAGAGCTCAGATTTTGCAGTTTATACTAAAGCCTTCATTTTCATCAGAAATTGACAGCTTGAGTCTCAGTGACCCACACAGCTCAGAATACGTCGCTTACCCATGCCAGGTCAGCTTAGAAGTTAAAAGATGAGGCTCTGAATTCAGCTACGTTTTTACAACTTAAAATGTATTTACTTGCTATTATAATTAACATGGTAATAACATGTATATGTGCAAATGGTGTAACATGAATAAACGTACAAGAATCCCCTGCCAAAAAGTTTATAAAATGCTGGGTAAATTAGAGCTCATACTATGATTTCCTTTACTATTACATACTTTAGAAAACAAAACATTATCTAACCTCACACACTAAAGATAATTCTGATCCTCATGTTAAGTCTTTTAATAGTTAAATTACTTAGTGCACTCCTCAATCCCCTAGTCAATGTCCTCACTTTTTTTTTTCTGCATTACCGCTATGGGGACTAGGTTTCTTCTGGAAAACAAACACAGGTTTGCTTGAAATTTTTCCCTTTTCCATTCTAATTTTCCTTGCCTTATGATGGTCTGAGACCTACCAACAAACTGACAACTGGCCAGCACTCAGAAGCTTTTCCTTTGCTATTTGAAATTTGGTCAATCTTTCTGTTGGAAAGAAATATGCAAAAATATGTGCTGATATTGATGAAGTTTGTGCTTAATATGAAACAGAATTTTATAAAATGAATTAAAATATTTCACCTAGCCCTGGACTGCACTCAGTGATACTATAAATACCTGGCTTTTTCTTCATGCCTTTCTACAAATTTTCTGCCCCTGACACAAATAGAAGAAAGCGTAGAAAAGGTTTTTCCATCAAAACCTATATACTGTTTCAGAAGAATAGTTTGCCATTAGAATTTATAAATAAATATCTTGAAGACATTTGAAACAGTTCACATTTGACTTTCAGAAGAAGGATTTAAGTATCACACAGAATCAAAGATACATATAAAAAGATTCTGAAAACCACATGAAAGATATGTATGAGACTGGAGAGAGGAAAGAAGCACACCTCCAGGTCACAATTTCTGAACATAACAGAAGAACATCCAATGGTCTCTCAGATGCAGGAATAACTTGGTTCCTGTTTAGTCTAGAAGGGTAAGAGTATTCTCAGATTTTCACACAATATTTGTAAATGGCATCAATACTTTAAAAAATAGTGAGAATAACTTTCAAAATTTATTATGTTTAAATATTTTAATTAAGCATAACTATGCAAAAAGAAAGATCTTTTAGCACAAGGAACATTTTTGTGAAACTGACATCTCATCTGGTGACTTTGTATACATGAGTGGCAGGCAGGAAGAGCATCAGCTCTTTCTGCTTTCAAGTCTGTGCAGATAGCAATTATTTATGGTTTGGAACTTTAATTCTTTTCAGATTGCACAGGATTTGATTTGTCAGCAGAACAGCCTTTTAAATTGTCTTCTTAATGGTCATCTGCTTCAGCAGCTAGGCAAGCATCTACACTTTATTGGAAAACACCATCCAAACTCTTTTAATGAGCTTAATTAACCTAAAACCCCTGAGGACCATGCTCTCCCTAGAGGTTTAGTTCTATGTTCCTTAATCGATTGTAGTAAATTGATCCAGGAAATTTGAGGACTGGGCCTGATCCCGCTACAACCCACAGAACCAGAATTAATCAGTTACATAATACATCACTTGTTTGGGTTTTTTTATGCAAAACAAAAGGAGATGAAATGCTATTTCTCTAACCTAGGTTTCATTTTATTCCTCTTTAGAATTATATAATTTGGAAACACATTTGTCCAAATCATACTTGTATTAATTAAGCCAAATTTATTTTGATATAGCAGAAATATTTCACTCATATATTCTATTTCCATTTTCTCAGATGATAATGCCTAAAATCTAAACTGAGTCCTATTATATTTTTCCAAAAATTATCTCTAATAATGATGTAAAAAAGCAACAACTCCGGAATTACCTGTTATACTTCTGAAAGCCTCCATAAAATAGAGTATTTTACTATTTACAGCACTGAGATTAAAACATGCTGTGAGATATAGTCAGTGAAAGTTTTTCAGAGTTTTTATGTCTTCTGACACAAAGTCAGAGAGGCTTTTCTTTTGGGGCCTTCTTCTTCATGGATTGAATTAGATAATTTTTGTTAGAAAAGACAAAACCTGCTAGCTGATTGCCAGAATATTCTTCTTTTTTTTCTTTTTTTAATGCAAAATTCTTCCAAAACCTCAAGTCTTCTGTTAAATAAAGACAGGTCTGTAACAGGTCTGAATATAGCAGCTATCATTTCAGACACCTGTTTAGCCTAGGGATTTCATAATCTTTTCTAATTTATCTAACTACAGATGATACATGAATAAAGTAGCATTTGCCTAAAAATTTGTTCAGTCATTTCTTTGTTGTTAATATCAGCAGTATAATTGTCACATTTGTCATGTCTCCTTTTTGTTTGTCCTTTTGTGGCAAAAATCCAACTGGAAGTGCCATGCCAAAATTCTATTATCTAGCAGGCAAAGGTGGAATGAAGAAAAGAAAGTGTAAGGATAAACTCTCTTCCTCTTAGAGGTTTCCTCAGCTTCAGAACTGTGATCTCTGTAAGCATACATACAAGCCTAAATGCATCAGGCACCAGCAGAAAACATTTGTAAAACAGTACATTAATAAAATATTGTCACATATACAAATTGTCTGCTTTCAGATCCTTTGCCTCTAGGTATCCTCAAAGTTATCAACTAATCCAAGTTTGCTGAGTGTCCTGAATCTCAGATACAATGCTTCTTTTACTAAGCCATGTGAGAATGTATGTTTCTTTCATTTCCCTATGTTCGTTTTGCTGGAAAGTTACCTTTTCCATTTTTTTTTTTTTTAATTATTAACAATGTAGAAAAACCATGGTGTGTCTTGTACCATTGAATTTAATTCCTAAATATGGCAATGACATAATAGCTGTTGCTTGGATGGCCAAGTTCCCATTTTCTCTCTCTCTCTCCAAGAAGAATGTCTTCGTTCCCTTGAACTGCTGAATGCAGGTACACCCACGAGAATAATGACTTATCTGTTAAAATCCGTTGTGCAGTTGGAGAAGGATTAAGACAGCATTTCCTGCTTCTGTTTGTGAAGGACATTAACAAGCAGCAGCAAAGATGAAAATTCAGCTTTAAGTCAAATAAGGTCAGATGCACCTAGAGGCAAGACAGAAGTCCTACTACAATTAAGTATATATGTCTGAATCATAGTAAAACCTTTGTCAGCTCTTCTTGGACCATTGTTCTAAATATGGAATCTCCTGCTCTACAAAAATAATGCCTCAATTCAAGGTCAGGTTCACTCATTATTTACTGGGTCCAAATATGATGGAAAAATAGAGTAAGTTTGCTTCACAGCAGACCATATACTGCTGTGATTTTGGACCTCCTGTGACTAAAACAGTGCTGAGAACACCATTGTGGTTTGGCTGTTTCCAACCCACACTTGCACAGAAGGTGAACTTTCTCTTTTTGTCCCACTCTGCCCTGCAGCAAGTAGGCCAGGATGGTTTAGAAACCAGGAGGAAACACAGAAAGAACAGCTGATCCCAAATGACTAAGGGATACTCCATGACCTGTAACATCATGCTCAGCAATAAAAATCAAGGGAAGGGTTTTTAGGGTGTAATCATTGGTCTGAGACTGGCTGGGAATCAGTATACTACCACTTGTGGAAGGTGGTGAGTGATTGCTTCTCCGTTGCTTTTTACTTTCTTCCTATTCTGATCACCTGTTAAATTGTATTTATCTCAACAGATAAGTTTTCTCACTTTCACTCTTACTGTTCTCCCCCCCCAAAACTACAGGTAGAGGAATGAAAGAGCAGCAAGGGTCAACCATCAACCCCCTTCCATTATAAAGTCCAATA
>VYXB01003821.1:469776-493094 GCA_013397135.1 Pachyramphus minor
AGCAAAACACTGTTGTTTCAATGGAACTAAAAGAAGATCCTGTACATGAAGTCTTTGTATATACAAAGTGTGTCTACCAAAAGCAAATGAAAACAAATATTTAATCAAAATTGCAAGCGGCATTATATGTGACGTGGAACCATTAAAGACCTTCTGTGAGTTTTCTATTGGAAAAGAAGAGCTGAGAAATAAAGAAACTATCTTTATTATAATACGTATTATCCCTATTATGCCAAAACTATTATAACTTGTTTATACCACAAATCAGCTTCTGGGAACAGTTATACTATTTTTCAAACCAAATAATAAACGTAACCTCATTTCTGTCTTGGCTGAGTGAAAGCTCTACATTAACAGCTAGTGGATTTGAGTACATAATGTTTTACTTGTATATTTCCATGACCCAAGACATTTTACCAACCAAAGTGCTTGAAAGTAATGCCATGTATACTACAGAATGACATGTATGACAAGATGCAGAGGCTATGAATTACTTTCAAAGCCCAGCTAGATGACAAATATTTGGGTTCTCAAGTTAATCCAAACCCACAGATGCAATTGGTTGCAAATTACAAACTAGATTGTAAGTAACTGAAACATCTGAAAGAAGACTTTAAGTGTTTGAAAAAAAAAAAAATCCAATCAGAGATAATCTCTTCCAATTTCTCAGGTGTTGGGCCACAGAATAAAGAACAGGGAAACGTATTTCAAATATGTTGAAAAACAGTTAATAATTCAGGCTGATTGTGGAGAGCTGACAGAAAATGCCAAATGTATGCTTGTCATGAACCATGTAGAAGTGTGAATATTTTAATGAATCACCAGAAAATATGCGACAAGTAGCATTGAAAAAGAACACAAAGAAACTAATCAAATTACTATAAAACAACAAAATACTTTAATGCGATTTCTAAAGCTCCTTGTAAAAATGAAAAGTCTTTAAACAGCTGATAAAGATTGAACAGTTGTTTTTTTTTTAATGGAAAAGAACGCAGTGTGAAGCTGGTTCTCCACAATTAATGCAACTGAACGCAATCGAATTTACAAAGAAACTATGAAATAAATTATTTCACTATGTAAAATGAAAAAAATTGGTCCCTTCTTCATCTGTGATTCCAAAAACGGAAAGAAATTTATCACCAACTAATGGCTAACAAATGTCTTTCAGTTTCTGGTCCTGTCACTGGGCAGCACTGAAGAGAGAGCGTGATTTCTCCTCTATTACAGTCTCCCCACAGGTATTTATACATATTGGTATGATCCCCCTGACCCTTCTCCAGGCTACACTGTCCCAGTTCCCTCAGCCTTTTCTCACACGAGAGATGCTCAAGCACCTTCACTGTGTTAGTGGCCCTGTGCTGGATTCTGTCCAGTATGTTAGTGTTGTCCTGGATAGAATACTCCAGGTGTGGCCTCACCAGTGCTGAAGAGATGCCAAGGATCACCTCTGTAGACCTGCTGACAGCATTCCTCCTAATGCAGCTCAGAATGAGCTGACCACCGTTGACCACCTTTTCAGCAAAGGGCAGATTGCTGGCTTTTGTTCCACTTGGTGTCCACCTAGCCAGGGCCTTAGTAAAGCTGTTTTCCAGCCAGTCAGCCCCAGCATCTTATGGTATATGGGGTTATTCTTCCCCAAGTACTAGATTCTAGAATTCCATTTTTTTAACTACTTGACGCTCTTTTTGGCCCTTTTCTGCCATCTGCTGAATTCTCTCTGAATGGCAGTACTACCCTCTGGCCTACCAGCCACTCCGCTGGTTTCTTTGTACTATTAGCAAACCTCCTGAGGGCAGACTGCACCCCAAAATCCTAATCATTACCGAAGATGTTAAATGGGACTGGACCCTGTATTGAGCCTGGGGTACACCATTAGTCACTGGCCTCCAGCTAGACTTTATGCTACCCCTTATTACCCTCTGCTACCACTCATTTGCCAGTTTTCAATCCACCTCACTGTCTGCTCATCCAGCCCATACTTCTTCAGTTTCTCTATGAGGATCTTTTGGGAGACAGTGTCAATGGCCTTCCTTCTGTCAAGGCAGACAATGTCCAATGGTTTCAACTCATCTACCAAACCTGTCAATGGCAGAAAATTATCCGTTCCTCAATCGTGTCTTCCTTTTGGTGAACCCATGCTGATTGCTTCTGGGCACCTTTTTGTTGTACACATGCCTGGAAATGCTTCTCTGGAATAGTTCCTCCATCACCTTTCAAGGGATCAACTTGAGATCTGAGTGGCATCCATCCTGGTTCTTCTTCCTGGCCTTTTTGAGCACAGCATGACATTTGTGTTCCCACAGTCTTCAGGCACCTTTCTCAATCACCATGATCTACTAAGAATAGGCTATCAATGACATCAACCAGTTCCCTCAGCACTTGTGGCTGCAGCAGGGCTCTCCAATCGGTTTAACTATTTTTTACTCCAACTGTCTTCCACTGCAGGAATGTTTTCCTTACTCAATACTTTCCACCTGATCTCTGGGGCCTGAAATTCCTGAAGGCTGCTCTTACTAGTACATACTGAGCTAAAGGCGGTGTACAGTATCTTAACATCTTCTATGGTGTCACCAGGGTCCCTTCCCCATTCAGCAGCAGGCTTATATTTGCCCTAGTTCCTCTTGGTATCCCTTAACAGATTCAATTCCAGATTTGTTTGGTCTTTCCTCACTGTGTCTCTGTATGCTTAGACAGTGTCACTGTGTTCCTTCCAGGCTACTGGTCCTCCAGGCCTCCACTTTTTACATGTCCTTTGCTTATATTGAGTTTCACCAGAAAATCATTGCTCCTCCATGCAGGACCATCAGATCGCTCTGTAACTGAGATCAGAGTTTTGACCAGAAAACATCTAGGTGAATCATTCATGAATGCTTGTATTAATTTCTTTGCTATTAATGAACTTCTAAAGCAATGCAGGTAAGCGTTGCATTTGGTATTTTTCAAACCCATCCTGCTCTTTTTCAGGAAAGATAGTGCAAATGTCAGTTTATCACCAGGTCCCAAATCTTTCAACTCCTGCCTACTACATGTTGTGTTAAAATGCATTTGTCTTCTTGATATAGAGGTTTTGTTTTGTTATGTTTCTAATCTCAGTAACATATATAATAATAATAATATTTATTATATATTATATAATATTATTATATAATAAATAATAATAGGGCATTTTCTTCCTGATTTTCAATCCTAAATTCTCAAGTTCCTAAAACTTGACTGGGAAGCCAAACAGTCCTCCATCAAGATAGGTTACTTTGTTCATTTTATACTAATTCACAGAAAAAAAAGATGTGGTTTCCATCTTCCATCTTGCTTAAAAGACGCATAGCATCTTATTTTACAGCTCATTAGCATAATCACCTGATGTCAGTGAATATATTGGAGCTTTACAGAAACCCGTGTTGTTCATAGCACATGAAAATGCAGGTAAGTAAGTAGACATGGATGTTTCAAAATTTACCAGGTCTTCTACCAATCAGTCTGTCTTCTCTATAGTGTACATGAAAAGTTTAACCCGTTTTACCAAGCTGGACAAAAAATTAGCGCCTAGTTCCCGACCTTTTCTACTTATTTATTTATAGAATGGAGAAAAGGCTAAGCTATTCCTTTCCACTTGAGCAACTACCATTTTTATACTTATTACAGATCTAATATAGTATTAAAACATACTTCTGTTCTGTGTGGTGGTTCTGGCCAGGACAGGGTTAATTTTTTCAATAGCCAGGAAGGGGCATGGCACGGACCCGGAGGTTATTCTATACCACCTAACATCATTTTCTGGTCTGCAACTCTAAACATGGTGTGGACCACACTGAGGAGACCAGGCAGATCTAGAACATGAGCAAGTTCAGATACTTGCTAGAACTCCTGCAACTACTATTAAAAGAATGTATTATACATAGTACTATTCTCAAATAACAACTTATATCTGCAGGTCCCATCTCCTTCAAATGCATCTCTATTTGAATTGCATCTCTAAAGCGTTGAAAGAAAAAATACTCTAGAATTTTTCAATAGGTTTTTTTCCCTCATCTGCGCCTATCAGAAGATACCAATAATTTCCCATAAAAACACTAGCTTATCCAAACATAGCCAGCCAGTCTTTGATATAGAGAAGATCACCTCTCTCATACATATATGGATATCAGTTTAACATCTTTTTCTTTCAANTGAACTTCTAAAGCAATGCAGGTAAGCGTTGCATTTGGTATTTTTCAAACCCATCCTGCTCTTTTTCAGGAAAGATAGTGCAAATGTCAGTTTATCACCAGGTCCCAAATCTTTCAACTCCTGCCTACTACATGTTGTGTTAAAATGCATTTGTCTTCTTGATATAGAGGTTTTGTTTTGTTATGTTTCTAATCTCAGTAACATATATAATAATAATAATATTTATTATATATTATATAATATTATTATATAATAAATAATAATAGGGCATTTTCTTCCTGATTTTCAATCCTAAATTCTCAAGTTCCTAAAACTTGACTGGGAAGCCAAACAGTCCTCCATCAAGATAGGTTACTTTGTTCATTTTATACTAATTCACAGAAAAAAAAGATGTGGTTTCCATCTTCCATCTTGCTTAAAAGACGCATAGCATCTTATTTTACAGCTCATTAGCATAATCACCTGATGTCAGTGAATATATTGGAGCTTTACAGAAACCCGTGTTGTTCATAGCACATGAAAATGCAGGTAAGTAAGTAGACATGGATGTTTCAAAATTTACCAGGTCTTCTACCAATCAGTCTGTCTTCTCTATAGTGTACATGAAAAGTTTAACCCGTTTTACCAAGCTGGACAAAAAATTAGCGCCTAGTTCCCGACCTTTTCTACTTATTTATTTATAGAATGGAGAAAAGGCTAAGCTATTCCTTTCCACTTGAGCAACTACCATTTTTATACTTATTACAGATCTAATATAGTATTAAAACATACTTCTGTTCTGTGTGGTGGTTCTGGCCAGGACAGGGTTAATTTTTTCAATAGCCAGGAAGGGGCATGGCACGGACCCGGAGGTTATTCTATACCACCTAACATCATTTTCTGGTCTGCAACTCTAAACATGGTGTGGACCACACTGAGGAGACCAGGCAGATCTAGAACATGAGCAAGTTCAGATACTTGCTAGAACTCCTGCAACTACTATTAAAAGAATGTATTATACATAGTACTATTCTCAAATAACAACTTATATCTGCAGGTCCCATCTCCTTCAAATGCATCTCTATTTGAATTGCATCTCTAAAGCGTTGAAAGAAAAAATACTCTAGAATTTTTCAATAGGTTTTTTTCCCTCATCTGCGCCTATCAGAAGATACCAATAATTTCCCATAAAAACACTAGCTTATCCAAACATAGCCAGCCAGTCTTTGATATAGAGAAGATCACCTCTCTCATACATATATGGATATCAGTTTAACATCTTTTTCTTTCAACAATTTTTCAAGTATTGAAGTGTCATGTTATACAGGTTAACATGTATTTATTATTTTTAAAATGTCTGTGACTGTATTACAGAAAAAACAGAATCAGTATTCTCAAACACTAGGCCTGATTATTGCTGAATCTTTTTAAAATGGGGAACAAGTAAAAGAAAATCATAAAAGTCTAGACCCATGGGTAATTACATAGATGAAATCATATGAGAATCGGAAGGAGTTTTAGACAAAGTAAGAGGCAAAATCTAAGAATGTTGCATACTTCAGTAACTTTACACAGAAGGATTAAAAGTACAGCAACTGTGTATGCAAGACTCTGACTTCTGAAGTAAAATTTAACCCTCCAGCAAAAATCAAGAGGTGTAAAACACAAGAATCCTCAGAAAAGCCTCACAGGCCACAGTGCTGCTGCTTCAGCAACTGCGAAAATCAATGCAACTTTTCAGCTCAGTTTTTGGTTTACTAAGCATCTTCACTGCAAATAAGACAAATCAACTCTGATTTTTTCATAATTCCTTTATTTATTTAATAAACAAAAGACTGAAAGCACTGGTACCGAGCTCAAAGCTACTCTAGTGATTTAATAACCTATCCTTTACCATATTCGGGATTTTTACCCAGGTACAGAAATTGTATTGGGTATATTGGTAAAAAGCAGTCACGTAATGTGCAGAAGTTGCATAAAAAAAAGCAGATACAGATATAATTTTGCAACAAATATCATACTACAACTAGGTATTTTTATTACTACTGAGACAAACTTTTATTCTGTGTACAGCACTGTATACTCTCACAGGTGTTTGGGACTTCTAGGAACTTCTGAATAGCTGCATTCCCATCTCAGCAAGTAGTCAGAGGTTACTTCTAGTAAGGACAACTTAAGACCCATTGAAAAGAACCAACAACAAAAGCACTGTGGGGTTTCTGCACACAGCACAAAAGAAATTAGAGTTACTCAGCTTGTTTTCCTACAAAAGCTTTAGAAATATGAAGTATTACAACCTAAAGGTTAAGAATATTTATTACTGTAGCTTTCAAGATTTTCAGCATTTTCACCTACAGGTTCTCTTCAAAAGTAACACTGAAGGAACAATTATGATTTAAATTTCAAAAGCCCAAACAATTAATGGGAAGTGTAATATATTTAGGTATCCATGATACATTTTTTTAGAACTATACTAATTTTAAGAAATATCCACTCAATATATTTTATTGAGAACACCATGTTAAACTAGTCCAATTAGGGTACAGTGAACAATCTGAATGAGATCCACTTAAAATAATAGGTCTAAAATTGCAGAGAATAGAAGCTTTTTGCAAATTTATACATTTCCGTAATGTCTAGTACAATATCCTTAGGCATGTTTAATCAGCACTTACAATGTTAATAATAACAGCAATAATAATAGAACATTAAATGCATTCTGGGCTTTTGGTAGGTTTAGACAGCAGTCAAATTTCAACAAAAGAGCAAATCAAAATGACTGATTGTTCAATTATGGATCCACCTTGTGATAGAGACACAATGCGCTGCAAAGGTATCAATTC
Organism: Pachyramphus minor; assembly: GCA_013397135.1. Classification (NCBI taxonomy): domain Eukaryota; kingdom Metazoa; phylum Chordata; class Aves; order Passeriformes; family Tyrannidae; genus Pachyramphus; species Pachyramphus minor. Next base: position 476,766 of record VYXB01003821.1, read on the forward strand.
CCCTAAAGGAAATGGGAAGTTTTCTGTTGCATAGAGTGATCACTACAACCAAGAATATGCCTCATGTTAAATTACAGTTGAGCTGAAAATCAGCAGGACAAAAGTAAAAGGACATCAAACAAAACTAATATGAAAATAGATTAGCAAAACTTCTCAAAGAGTGCTACTGGAACGAAAATTACAACGAAATTTTGCTCTCTCTTTTACATAATATAATAAGTATAATAAGCAGAAAAAAAATCATTGGGATTCAGAATGTGTCCAAAAAATTCTTAAATACCACATGTAATACTTATACAGTTAAGCAAAGGAATTTTCAGAAAAGTCATAAACTGTTGAAATTAGAAGGTTTTTTTCTTTAAAACTAAAAAAGATAGTATGTTTTCCAGAGCACCAGTCTAGACAGTTCAAAAAGCTAGACTGAATTCTCAGCTTTTTAGCAGAAAACATGACCATCTCCACAATGCAGTAGCTCTATGAAACACCCATTTCTTATGTCTGTGAGGTGCAATGACAACAGTACAGAGGTATCTCTACCCTGGAAAAGAAGAAACAATATAAAAATGTTATTGTGCACTGACCATCTGATTTCAAATTCCACTAGACTGTGCTTTACAGCACTTCTGTAACAATTTATTTTACTGGCTATGTCCCTAAGTCCTTTTTGAAGCAGAACAGGCTCATGTTGCCCAGTCCCTATCCACTAACCTACACAGGCCTAATCTAGCCCACAGAGAATTTGCATTTTAATATATTCTGTTATTTATTTCCATGACAAAACTTTTTTTTTTTTAATTAAAACCTGCAGATAGAACAAATTTTGAAAGGTCTGGCTGTCACTGTTATTTTAGATTCTAAGTCCAAAAGAGAAAAAGTACAGTATTTTTGTATAAAGTAGAAAAATTCTTATAATCAATTTCAAATATGCAATATTACAAATATTTGCCACAATGTAATTATAGAACTGGAAAGTTCTATACTACCCCTATATAAACCTAGGAGGAATAGCATAGTAGAAAGAACATCATGAGGCAAAGAAGGCATTTTTTCATTATTTGAGAGTTCTATAAAGATTTATGATCTTTATAGACTTATAGTCCATGTCAGAAACTTGTGGGGAAACTTTGTTATATAAATTTAATTTCTGAAAATAATTTGGTTGAGAAAGGTCAACATAGTTAAAGAAGTAAGAAAAAATTAAAATACACAACATTAACCCCTACAGTAATACTTCAATGTTACTTTTTTTTTTAAATCAAGTCAATTCAGGATAATACCTAAGGAAAAAAAATGCTTGCATTTACTATCAAATGGCACTAACTGCAAAATATCTAAAACTCTCCACCATGAAAGACTCATGCAACTTGTCTGCCCAAAAGCAGTAACCTCCATTGAAACTGTCACGAGAGAACAGTTCATATTTGCTTCATGAGGTTTCTCTTTGGTGAAGCAGAGCTCCAAACTGTTTAGTTTTCAACTGCCACAACTCTCATACAAAGCTTAAGAACCAAAAAAGCCTATGTGGTCTGTACTTTGGGTCTACTCAGCAATAGCAGAAGCAACACAAAAACATGTGAATTCTTTGGCAAGAGAAAGGAAGGCAAGAAAAAAGTTATTTCCTTCAAAACTTCCTTGAAGAATAGTACTAAAAACTACCTGCTGTTTTTTGAGGGTGGGGTTTTTTTTCCCTTGAAGTCTTACAGACTCGAGGACATTCTTCATGCCTTGGATGACAATAAAACAGGAGAAGCTCATCTCCAACACTTTTGGATCTCACTTATGAAACATACAAACCCAACATCACTGTTGGATGGAAAGTACTCACTACTGCTAGTGACTAAATATGGTACAACAATTATAACAGCAACAAGGGTGTTGCAACATGGTCAACAGCAATTCTGAAGTCAGACAACCATCCAATGATGCCATTTTTCCTAAACAAATCAAATCATACATCTTAGATAAAATGGCATTAAAACTATATTCTGTTTCAGCATCAGGCAACTGAAAATTAAATAAAAAGTTAAGTAAGAATAGAATCATGATACATATATTTTTCCCAGAGGACTCTTTTCACTTAGCCCACAAATACATGCAGAAAAAGACAGAAATGAGATTGTGTGGCCTGCTACTAGCCCTTAACTTCTTAGCCTTTACTGGACAAAATACTAGTACAGTATACAGGAGATTTTTATCTCAAGCACATAATATATATGAGCATATAAACACTCAAAATATCCCTTCAACATTAGCTCAGCGTTAATTTTAAAAGTTCTCTTTCTTTTCAAGCTACTCATAGAATCACTGAATCACAGAATGAAGGGACCTCAGGGATCATCTAGTCCCAACCGTCCAGCCATGGTGGGTGCCACCTTCCATCAGACGAGATTGCTCAAAATTCCATCAGTACTTCCAGAGACAGGGCACAAGAATGGAGAGGGAGACTCACCACCCTTATCTTGGTGGCAACACCTCTGTTGATGCGCTGCAGGATATGGGTTTGTTGCTGGGATGCAAGTCCACGTTGCCCCTTCACGCTGAACTTCTTGTCAACCAACACTCCCAAGTCCTTCTCCTCACATGTACTCTCAATCTGTTCTCCATCCAGCCTGTCTTTGTGCTTGGCATTGTGCCAAGGTGCACAACACTGCACTTGGCCCTACTGAACTTCCTGAGGTTTCAATGGGCCCACCTCTTGAGCCTGTCAAGGTCCTTCTGAATGCCACTCCTGCCCACCAGCATGTTGTCAGCAGATTTGCTTAGGATGTACTCAATCCCACTGTTCATGTCAATAACATGTTAAACAGTACCAGTTCCAATTTTGACCCCTGAGGAAACCCACTCATCTCTGGAATACATTCAAGCCATTATGCCATTAAACCATTATGCCAAACTGTAATTGTCTGAGTGCATCCATACACCCAGTTCCTTATCCATTGGTACCTCTGTTAACCCCCCCTCAGTCTAATTTAGAGACAAGTATGTCTTACAGTACAGTGTCAAATGCGCAATTCCAGGTAGATGACATCAGTTGTTCTTCCCTTATCTACCAACACTGGAATCTTGTCATAGTAGGCCTTCAATTTGACAGGCACAATTTGCCTGTAGTGAAATCATGTTGGTTGTCACCAATTATCTCCTCATTTTCCATGTGCCTTAGTATAGTTTTGAGGAGCATATGCTGCATGATCTTGCTAGGCACAGAGGTGAGATTGAGCAGCATGTAGTCCCTCAAGTCTTTGTTTTTTCCCTTTTAAAAATGGGGGGTGGGGGGTGGAGGGGTCCTCTTTTACAGTCAGTGGGAACTTCCCAGACCACCATGACATCTTAAATACGATGCACAGTGGCTTAGCCATTGCATCTGCTAATTTCCTCAATGCAGATGGATGTCATCTAGCCCCATGATCTCAAACCTGATGTCCTACAGCAGATAGTTCTTCATTCTCACAGTCCCTGCCTTTGCCTTCTGTGACTTGGGTTGTGTACCTGGAGCACTTGCCAAAAAACATGTGTTGAGTATCTCAGCCTTCCCCATTTCCTGGGTAACCAGGTCTCCTGTTTTGGGGGGATTTTTTTCAAAAAAAAAGGGCCAACATTTTCCCTAATCTTCCTTCTATCACCAGCATACCTTTAGAAGCTTTTCTTGTTGCTCTTGATGTCTCTGGACAGATTTAGTTATCAGTGTTTTAGCTTTCCTAGTCTGATCCCTGACCACTCAGAAAACTTCTCTGTATTCCCCTAAAGCCACCTGTGCTTGCTCCCACCCTCTGTATGCTTTTTGTTTGTCTTTGTCTAGAAGCTCCTTGTTTATCCATGAAGGCCTCCAGGAATTTTTGCCTGACTTCCTCTTTACTGGGATGCATTGCTCCTGAGCTTGGAGGAGATGATATTTGAATATTTACTAGCTTTCTTGGGCCCTTCCTCCTTCCAGGGCTTTATCCCCCAGTACTCTACCAAGCAGATCCCTGAAGAGGCCAAAGTCTTCTCTTCTGAAGTCCAGGGTAGTGAGCTTTCTGTGTGCCCTCCTAACTGCCCTAAGGATCTTCAGCTCCAGCATTTCATAGTCACTGTAGCTCAGTCTGCTCTTGACCTTCACATTCCCCACCAGCCCCTTCCTGCTGATGAGAACAAGATCCAGCCTAGCACCTCCTGTCACAGGTTCCTCTCTCACTTGGAGAAGGAAGCTGCCATGAACACATTGCAGAAACCTCCTGATTGCTTGTGCCCTGCTGTGTTGTCCTTCCAACAGATATCAGGGTAGTTGAAGTCTCCCATAAGGACCAGGGCTTATGAATGGGAGGCCACTCCTGTTACAGAGGAATCTACTCAGTCTTCCTGGCTGTAGCACTATAATGTCACCTGTCCCTGCCCTCTCTTTAATCTTGATCCATAAACTCCTGGTCAGTTACTCATCCAGGTGGTGTTCCATGTACTCCAGCTGGTCATTGACATAAGGGGCAACACCACCTCATTGTCTCCCTAGCCTGTCCTCCCTAGAGCGCCTGTATCCTTCCAATCCAACCCTTCAGTGATAGGAGCCATGCCATCACATCTCTATCATGCAAGTAAGATCACAGCCCTGCAGGAGCGCATACGTCTCTTAACTCCTCTTGTTCCTTCTCCATGCTAGGTGCATTAGCATAAAGTTGAGCCTCTGTGTTAGACACCAGATCAGTTATTATTGGGTCAGAACCACCATTGGGTCAGAACCACATTATTGGGTATGTGCATGAGGAGGTTGGGTGGGGGAAGGAAGGCCTAGACCTGCAGAAACATCATCCGCTGGCCCATGGCAGGAAGGCACATGTAAGGTCCGCAGCCAACATGGCTGCGCCCATGCAGAGTACGCAGCAGGAAAAGCCATGTGGCTGGACTGTCAATAAGGTCTGCCTGGTAGCCTGCCCACACCACATCCCCTGGAGCCTCTGTCTGTGGCACCCCTCACTTCGGCTATGGGGACAGTGAGCGGCAGTGAACCAAAAGTTGTGGGACGAGGGGTAGTGGCCACAATAGACAAAGTCTGTAAACAGACATGCCCAAGGGCTGAATCCCCCTCTGCCCTCCTGATCTGTCAATGTGTGACCTCCAGAGTGGTAGATATGTCTTTCTCCTCTCTTTCTGTCTTTATTCTTTCTTCTCTGTGGCAACCTAAACACCTATTGTTCTGTATTTCACTTGAGTTGTATGGAGTTCGTGTTTGCTAGGTTTAACAAAGGTTTCCTACTGATTAGCAATGCTTGTTAAACTGTAGTGAAATGCTTTTCCTTGGTTTGCATGTTATTTCTGTAAAAGTCTTTTTGCCAAAACACCTATTTTCTCACCAAATTAAAAAATGTGTAGTAGAGAAAAATGTGTAGTTTTTCTCTAGATGTGAATTCAAGGTATCAAAGAATCAAAGATTTTGCAAGGGTTCAAGTGGGAAAAAGCTCTTGAATTCTGAAATTAAATGTACACCCAATGAGAGCATACAGCTTCTGGACCAGGGTGTAACATCCTCATGAAGCTGACTTACTGACTGGACTGCCTGGAATTCCTTTGTGCTGCTCTTCAGGTGCACTGCTGACCTGCGATCTGTCCCCAGGCTCTGGGCATCTCTTGCTGGCCCTGGCATCAAATTGGTAGAAGAGGGATGGATTGAGGTTCCCCTCACCCAGCAACTTTAGTTTGAAGCCCTTTTAACGAGCTTGTCAAGCCTATGACCAAAAATGCTTTTCTTCTGCCCATCAGTCCTCAGTAGGCCAGGCTTCTCAAAGCAAGTCCCACGGTCTCAGTAGTCCCTTGCTGTAGCACCAGTCCTGTAACCATTTATTGACCTGTTAGATTCAACTGGTCCTTTCCAAATCCCTTCCCCTTGACTGGGAGGATTGATGAAAATACTACCTGAGCTCCAGAGTACCTTACCAATACTTCCATAGTTCTGTAATCCTTCTTAATACTTCTCAGATTACTCCTGGCTATATCACTTGTGTCCAGAAACAACAGCATGGACCAGCTCTTCCTTTGCCACTAAAATAGCCTTCTTAGGTAATCCTTTCATTGACTTTTTCTCAGCATTTTTACAATTTTAGGTTTCTTTTTCCCGAAGTTGAGATTTATGGCCGACATACACCCCTTTCTGCTGCTATGGCTCTCCTTTGTCACCCACTTAACTTTCTTTAAATCACATTTAAACTGTAATTTTCTCCCTAATTTATAGCCAATTTTGTACGAGAACAAGATGTTTTAAGAATTTTAATGAGATATGGGGGTTTTAACATGTTGGTCTGTAGATCAAAGTCATCTGTAAGCAGCATAGGCCGCTGCAGATTTGGTGGTGTTTTAACTGAACTGTGGAAGACACACTGATAAGTCTCCATCAGACTTCAAGTCATATATACCACAACACTGTATAATAATATATATTTATGTAAGTTATTTTAGTGTTAATATATTGACATTAATATATTTATATAAATTATATATAACNGGCAGCAGAGAGATATGGGAAACAAAGCTTCCAAACTCCCAATTACTCTCTCAGGTGATAATAAAACTACCTCAGGCCATCAATGTGTAAGAGCACTGGTCATCTACAGAATCTCCAATAAGTCTTACATTTTACACAGTGGTGTTGCATTAATCAGTACATAGATTTTAGATTAAAAACCACTAAATATCCTTGTATTTTATCAAATTGAGTGTGAAAGACAGCATGCTAAAATTACAATACATATTTGATTATAATATTTTAAAAATTACCCATCCTTGCTATATTTATCTTTTTGTTTATTTAGGGCAATCTTATTCAGTTATTTTAATAAATTTAATGCTCATTAAAGGAACAGAGGAAAAAAGGGTACTAACAGCAATAATCATGCTTCATGTAAACAGATGCCATCGGAACCTGCATGCTGAGATCTAATTAAACATGGTTTGGGACTGTCACTACACCTCTTGTATGAGATGTTACATTTATTCTACTGCTAAAAAACTCAGAAAAAGTCAAAAGATTAATGAATATGCATGATTTGAAATATATGGAACTTATTGTCTCGGATCAGGGATGGATGAAGAACAAGTCAGACACTGAAAATGGATTACATGGTAATATCCAATTTCCTGTTGCTATTTAATGCTACTTGCTAGGTGAAAACATCACTTATTCAACTATTTCAAGTCCAAAATATCACCTGAGTTATGACCTAATATATTCAAATGATGCCATATAATCAGGTTGTTAACAAAACAGTGCAGGTGCAAATATATTCCTCCCAACAACAGCCCTATTGTCCATTAAAAAAAAAAAAAAAAGGAAAATGTTTATAAATTGTAAAAAAAATACTTTCATGTTCAACACAGATAGAAGAATTTGATTTTCGTAAACATGACTTCAAACTTGACTATTATTGGGTATTTTCCCTTTGATCTTTCAAAGACTCCAAGTGAAAATGTTTCTGTATTAGTCAGTCTATGTTCAATTTGGTACGTGACTTGAAGTCTCCCAGCAGAGTTTACAAGGCTTACAAGGCAAAGTTCTCTGAATTCTGTGCAACACGATCTACACCTGCACAATAACTGGCTCATGTGAGATCAGCCACCCTACAAATTTCACGTATCCATATGGATCCAGTTTTTAACACTCATACAAACAACTGAAGGCTGACTGTAACTGTAGAGCAGCATATCCTCATGCTGTTTAGTATCCACTTGAACAAGAGCAGAGGTGAGAAACTAAGTTTTAGATTTGTCACATGCCCTTTCCAAAGAATCTTAAAAGTATCATCATTTCAGAGTGTTTTTCCACATTCTAGGTTCATTCCTCAACCAAATGGATTTAGGAGGGCCATAAAAAGTTTGAGCTTGAATTGGTACCACAGTATTTTAGCTATTCATCATGTATTCTGCAGGATAAGATTTTGCTTTAGAAAAGAAAAATTTAAAAAAAAATGGTGAAAGATAAAACTGGTCAGAAACAGCTTCCTCCAGAACTATTTCAAAGTTTTCCATGATTACAGTGTAAAATACAAGGAAATTTACACTTTACCTCACTTGAGACAAAACTGATTTATAAGTAAATAAAAAGGAACATAAGGATTTATCATTTCTGATGGAAACCCTCAAATGCTTCCTTTTTTTTACTATTAGTTTAAAATCCATATATAAAAAGGCAGAAAGTGAAAGAAAAAGAAAGAAAAAGATAACACAAAGCTGTTAGTCAAAATTCTATTTCACCAGTAATGTAATTCAGAGATGGGAAGATCTTTATCAAGGAATCTTAACTGTCACATCATTCAGGGAACATTTCTGTTTAAAACTATTAGTGCTTCATTGTGAATTCTAGTTCTAATTCCTGTAACTTCAAACAAGCAATTTAAACATCAAAAATGTTCCGTCCACATTTGTAACAAAAAAGATTTAAGAGCTGCAGTCAGAAATTACTACCCATGCAGTAACACTGGATCACTAAAGAAACTAAATCTAAAAAAAGGTATGTTTTTTCCAGCAAACTTTCTGCAAGCTAATTCATGTGTATGGCAACCATTAAGAAACGTTGAGGCTGAGGGTCAAATGCCTCTTCCTGCAGGAAAGCAATTATCAGGCTTCTTGCCCTGTGCAGATGGGAGTGCCAAAAATTCATTTGGTTAGTCTAGCTAAATACATAAATTGCATTGTTTAAATTACTCAAACCTACGTACCCAAACAGAAACCTACCATCTACCTCATACACAGTACAACAGGTGGCTCATCAGTGAGTCTATATGCTCTCAGATGTTTACAGCAGCACCAGCAAAACGCCTCCCTCACCATCTCGCCTCTTTTATACAGGATCACACATACATTACCATGGTGTTGAGCCAATCAGACCTAACACTACTAGAAAAAAAGACCAGCTACACCACTGGTATTAAAAGAAAATGTAAAGAAAGCAGGGAAGGAAGGAAGGATGTAAGGGATAAGAATAAAAACAAAAAGCATTTTTCATCACCTAATGGTGATAAAAGTAGAATAATCAGTAATGTACAGCAGAACCTTCCAAATCTAGATGAGAATGCATCTGAAAAGTACCTACAGAAATCTTAGTATTTTCTAAATCCCATTAATTTAAAAAATCAAAAAAACCCTCAAAATATCACACATTTCTGATGATCAGAAATCTAATCAACAATGCAAACCTAATGCATGCAATCTTCTTAGCCACCATGAAACTCTCATTTCTGTGTATGCACATTTGTCTGAGTATACACCTGCATGCACTCAGGAGACCTCAGGACTAAAAAGAAGTAGTAATCATCATGGTTTTCACTTTCTAGGGAAAAATATTTATCAATTTAAAAAAAATGGATCTATGTAGCTCAGTTCCACATTATTTTTATGAGTCAGCTGTGGTTATAACCTTTTCAATCCTACACAGAAAGTTATGCAGAAAGGACAACTTACATATACTAATTTGCCAAATATTGCTTTCTAAATAACTACATTTTATAGAAGCCATATTCTATTTTTCTTTTAGTGCTTTCTGACAACAGAAATAGATTCAAGTTGTAATTTACTTGTATCAATTTCCTACTTTACAAGTGTCCAGTAAAATCATTCAAACAGCACGATAGATAAAAGGCAGTAATAAAAAGCATTTTTGGTCTTCAGAGAGCTATAATGTGCACTGAATACAAACAGCAGTTAAGGAATAAAAATTAAACAACAAGCATACACATACTTAACAAAGTCCTGCTGGTAGGTGGTTATAAGACAACTCCTAAATATATTTTAGTATCCAGAAGTGAAAAACTATGTGCATTGATCCAGTAACACTCAAAGCTCTTAGAGTGGCTTTAATCTACCTGAGCACAGAACTGCTTTAAGAAAAATCCTTCTAGATCTTGCCAAAAGCTGACTGCAGGGAACAGCATATTTTTATAGTCATCAAAGCAGAAGAACAAAAAAGATGTAAAACACAAGGCCAATGGCAGCTAAAGCTGTCACCTTTTTTTACACAAATAACAATCAACAGTGTGAAAATTACTCGTAAAACAGGCTACGAAGTATGAGATGAAGAGAAAGTTGATTATGAGTTATAGTAAAATATTTTTAGTAGCAGCACCCTGACAAACTAAAGGCTAAAACATGTATAAAATGTAAAATTAACACAAACTTTTGCATCCCACACATGTATATTTCACAGAAGGATATCAAAACAGTGATTGAAGCTACACCAGTGGTAGAAAATACAGATCAGCCACAAAAACTAGTGCTTTAAAACAAATTAATATGTGGGGAAAAAAAACCCCAAAAAACAGATTCTATACCTATCATGTTGTCTGTCCTATTAAAGAAGGCAAAAACATTAATTTGAAGACAGCTTTTATTCCACATAACAGGAGAAATCTGGGACTGTTACAATTTCAATGAATACTTTCCTCACTCTACTTTTATTTGACTTGTATGATTCTTATCACCCCATCTGAGATTTATTAATATTATGTTTTATCACAAAGTGCACTGAATTCTGTAAAACTACGTAAACAATCCAAGACTTCAGTGAAGGAAAGGGGCAAAGAGGAGACTTGGAAGGCTTAACACCCCTAATGAATCATGCAATTTAATAAAATTCTACTTCAAAATCAAAGCAATCCTATGCTATACACATCAGCCATGTCAGCAAACCTAGCTGTTAAAATCATATCAATTTAAAATTACTCTTCTAACTACCCAGAGAAAATACACCTTCATATTCTTAGATACGACTTCCAAAGTCTTTTGGCCTTCAGCTCGTTTATCGTAACAAAAATGTACATAAGGTACTTAACTTATAGAAAAAAAACACAGAAGAGCAACATTTTAAGAGGGATAAAAGCTTTTCAAGAAGAAAGGATGGAATCTCAAAGAGAAGTAACACGAAAGCTGGACATAATGGACATAAAGCCCTTTCTTAAACAAAGATTATGGCACTTACACATAACAATGTCAGATACAAATCTACAGTAAATATATTACTTATATAACATAATTTACAATTAAATGTCATCTAATAACTGCATTTCCACAGACTTGCATCAAAAGATCAACTTGTTCACTGTTTTCATTATTAGCAAAATTTTTTTGAAGTAAAAACAAAAGTTGTAGTTTACCTAAATTATTTCTCCTTCACTAATTCAACATAACTGTGAATAACCCAAGGCAGAACTATAAAATTATGTAAAACAGTACAAGCCCAGTGGAAAAAAAAATGCTTTTTTATTTCCTAATATGTAACTTGCTTCTGCCTAACTTCTTCAGTTACCAGATTAGGAACTGGTTTTTACCAATCCCTTCATCCTCCACACGTTAGAATTACTGTTCTGCAGTTACTCCACAAGACAAATCATTACCTGTAGTAAAACTACATTCTTTTTAAAACTTTCTTATTTCCCTCATAAATTTTTAAGCGTTTCACCTTTAACAATCTAGTGCTATATTTTGCTATACTTAGCTTAAAAACAAGTAGGTATGAAAATGACACACAAAAGAAAAAACTGATTAGAAAAGATGCAATAAAAACTGTTTAGTGTGCATCATACCTCTGAATCAGCTTATATTCAGATAAATACTGAACAGATCTTCACTAAAATATTAGAGAGTATGAATTAATTAGAAAAATTTCTTGGCTTGACTGGGTACAGTGTTTCAGCCCTGCACTGTGGTTTGGTGAAATTCCTGACAGAATGATGCATATAGTAGTGTTCCTGTTTCACATAAAATTAAAGAGTGTTCGTGAACTGAAGCATTCATACTTCATACTTCTAGAACAGATTGTGACTTGTTATAGACCTCTTGCATGTTAGTATTTTTTTCCTGCAGTCAAAAGACAGCGTTCCATAATGCACACAAATGGAAATACAGTATGTGTCTACTTCACATTTCAATAGTTTGGAGCAGCTTTGCTTGCTCTGTATGAAAAGAAAAACGGTATGAAGTGGTAGTATATAACTTTTATTCTTTTCATAAACCAAGGAAAGCAGTAAAGAAAGCACTTCATCTCTTGTCAGCTGTGTTAATAATATTGATTTGATTGTTATGAAGAAGAGGCAAAAATAGTGTAAAGCAGAAATTAGCTTTTTTTACCTCCTTCCCCTCCACAGACTTAAGTGTCCAAATTAAACATAAATCAATTTAGTGTACACTTGTCTTTAATTTATTTTTAAACCCTCATTTACTCTCATGGATTCAGTGATGTTAGATAGTAGCGAAGTTATCCAGATATATGGTTACAGGTGAGCCTTACTTCTTTGCTGAATGCTATCTAAAATGAAGCTTTTTCTTTATCCTTTCTGTCCTTGCATATGTTTTCACACATATATTCTCATATTTCTACTATACAGTTTTAGTGTATAGAATGACAGGACAAAGAACCAGCTCCTGCTAAGGTGATGTGTGATTAAATCCATTTAATACCATGGCAGTATGTGCATGAATGAAATGAGCCACATACAGCACACAGTTCTTATTGCCAATGACTGCTTACACGAGGAAGCTCATTTAAAAATAGTCCTTCATTAATCTACAGCAGAAAATTTTCTTTCTAACCCTTACTTATAAACTACTTATAAATCTTCTCTCACCTGTTGTTTAATATTAGCAGGAGCCGTGAATGTTCCATATCTTTTAAGTCATTTCAGGGAATCTGGTTACATTACTCTCAGCATCTACATTTATTTTTAGCTATATGTCTATAAACAGCTTTTTTCTTCAAAGCTATCCTTAGAATTTCAGATAATTCTAAAAGATATGAGAGAAGAGCGAAAATAAGAGTGGTTTATAGTGATTTTTTTTCCTGTATTATTCATATTCTATTAAGCAATGACACAAGCAAGGAACTAAATTCTAGGCTGTAAACCACAGAAGATGCATACAAGGATTCTCTTATGTATAATGCTGCAAACAGCAGGGGGATTTTTGCAAAGTACAGCTGACTGGAGTGATTTTTATCATTCTGTAGAACTTTGTAATCTCTCTATCTGGGCGGTGTATTTATGATGCACAGGTGTACAATTCCTTCATACCTCTGGGTCATCCTAAGAATGCAGCCCTAAAATTATTAATACTTCCAATAAAAAACTAACCACACAAAAGAATACATATGATATATACCATCAGTCTCAAATATATTGCAACACCCAATAAAGGACCACTGAGCTATATAAAATTATGTCTGATTTATTATTATTTATTCAACTGAGGTCTAAGAGTCTGCGCATCTGACAGCATTAAGTAATTCTTGGTTGCCATCTAAGCAATCAAACATCAACTCACTCCACTGATGCTCATTCAATTATCAGTTATTTGATTACTAGTCACACACCAAGCCTTCTCACATAGCTGCAACTTGTAATATAGGCATGTCTTACAACTGGTAAAATACCCAAAAAATCTATAGTCCAATTAAAAGGAAGCACAAGATTTTTGAAGCATAAGCTTCACCTATACTTCAGGTTAAGAAACAAAAGAAAATTGCCTTCTTGTTTCAACAGTCAAAATCTGAAAGTGATTTGCTTAACACAAAAGATATTTTTCATAGTCCTCCAAAGGAAGGCTCTGCATTTTTTTAAGGAGTACTCTGGAATCTTCAAGGAGGAAGTAAGGAAGAAGTATTTGAGATGAACTGTCTGTCTGTCAGTCTACACACCATTAAAATAACCCAGAAAAATCCTCAGCATTACAGGAAAACATAAAGGAAGATTACAGATCAGAAAGCTGAATATGCTTTTCCTTTCAGCAAGTTTGAAGGTAAAAGGAAATGGTTCATCAGGAAACAAAGAACTTTTGATGTTTATCCACCAAACATCTGAGCTATTTGCAAACAGAAAGCAGGCAAAAAACACTGATGAGCTCTGCAACACATCCTGATGTGTTTCTGTGAGAGCAGTTTCTGAAAACTGGTCTTTATAAGAACAGGACTCTGAAAGTACCAAAAGCCACGTCCAAATAGCCAAAACCCTAATTTTGAAAGAAGCTTCAGAATCTGTATAGATTCAGACAAGCCACAAAAGTTCAGTACTAGCTTCAAACCACTTCAAAGGGCAGCCAAAATCACAATTAAACATCTATGACAAGCGTGTGTAGTTACCTGCACTTTCAGCAAAACATAAACTCTCAGCTGCTACAGCTTCATTTCCAGTAGTGGAACCATACACACCAAGCTCCCCTCAGCAGCTACTAAATTATGAAACACAAGCAACTCCAGTCAATACCAAAAATCTAGTAACACAACTATACCTCTAACTGGAGCAGTCATCTATCCAATTCTAACAGGAAAAAAAACTTACAAATGCAAGGAAATCCCGCTTAATTATTGTATATGGGTAAGTATATGCATAAGTCAAGAAAAGCAGCAATTGTTACCCACTAATAACACCTCAGAATCTCAGTAGGTGGAATAATAACTGCATTAGTGAGAAAAGCACAGTGAGAACCTGCTTTAAAATTCTCAAATACATTAAACATGATGAAGAAATACAGCATACTAAGAAAAATACAGTGGGCATGACAATGTCTGCCAAATGGTGTCTATTGACAAAATTTAATGCTTCAAACTATTAACACAGCAGTTTTGTGTTCTTCTAAAAAATACCTGTCTCTGGTTCTACTTGGAGAACCCAGCACTGAAGTGAGCTTGAAAACTCTGGAACCTACACTCCTGAAATTTCTTAACTCTGAAGTATGTTCCTGCAACACTTTCACCAATTTATTTGGTTAAAATAAATGATCAGGAATGTGTCTCAATAAAAAGTGACTCACTGTGACAGAGATAGGATTTAAAAAACTGAATTCAGCTGAATAACACAAAGACTTAAATGGAAGGCTATACCTGGAGAGAGGAGAGCCAGCACCCACAGTTAAATCTAAATCTGCTACCACTGTACCTAGAGACAAAAACACCAAAATAGCACCAGAGATACATTTCTTTGTTGTTATACTCATGCAGTTCTCCAGACACAAGGAGCTGAGAGAAGCTGTCAAGCAGGTCTCTTTCTCTTACTGTGTTCCTTCTTTTCATGTGGAAAACCTCCTGCTGTGAAAAATGGGAAGTGGTTGAGAAAACAAAGAATTCACAGAGAAAAAAAAGTTCCTATCCAAGACATAAAAGAAAGCACAGAACTTTTAAAAAAGCAGGTAACCTAGAGTTACTCAAATTCCTCAACAAAGGCAGCATATGTACAAGTATACACATGTGGTCATGAGTACACCAATATCTCTACTGAAAGACTGCTTTCTAGATATTGATACATAGTCAAAGAAATTGGATATCACTGCAAAAAGGGCATGTGTATAACACTTAGCAGAAGGAAAAAAGTATCAGTTAAGCCTTTGAGATCCTAATGACAACAGGTTTCAGAGGAGATTTCTCCAACATAACAAATAGAGTATCCAACATTCATAATTTAAGTGACCTTCTGAAAACAAGGACTGTTTAGGGAGCCTCTCACAGTTTATGAGAGTTCACAACATCAGATATGTTCTAACAATGAGAAGCAAAAACTGCTATGGAGAGTTATATTTATATAAGGACACGTGAAGATTCATTCCAGAGAGAGTAAAGTACAGTACAGAAGAGCTGGTATGAAGCAGATATCAGCATTTCTTCTTTTTCTTTTTCTTCTCCTTGATTTACAAACTGCTGTTTATAAAACTGAGGACAAATGTCCAGACGTGCAAAAGCACGATGGAGAACAACTTGGAGAAAGATGTGGGGAAGGGACATCCCCAGTCTTCACCTCCAGTGAAATCAGCATTCATACTATGGCAGTTTTGCATTAGTGGGAAAATTCTGAGGTTGTAAAATTCACACTTTACTCTTTCAAGTGGGAGAATTCAGGTTTCCTCCCATCCCAAAAGTTATTCAGTGTTCTCAAGAATTCCGTCTCATTAAATACGAAATATATTTTAACACCACTATCTGAGCAACATGTAAAAGCTGCAGAAAAAAATCTCTGCCTAACTTTCTCACTGGCACTTGCAATATGAAGATAACCCAGGAAAGCAAAAATTTCCCATCAAAATAGCAAGTTCTTCACCTGCTTACAAGAATGACAATAAAAAAGGCTGAAAAAGCCACTTCTCTGTCTTTTTAATAAGAGTATACATCTAATAAGCACTGATCACTATTTCTAAGATCGACAAAGAGATAGACAACAGGTTGGCAAAGGCATACAGAGCTTTTGGTAGACTCCACAAAACAATCTGGTGAAATAAACACCTGAAGAAAAGTATGAAGATAGTGTTTACAGAGCCATCGTACTGTCTACTCTTTTACATGGTTCTGAGTCTTGGGTCATTTACCGCCACTACCTGCGACTCCTACAACGGTTCCATCAA
>VYXB01003822.1:0-51986 GCA_013397135.1 Pachyramphus minor
ATGTAACAAAAAACGTTAGGAAACCTGGACTTGGGTAAAATTTTGAGGCCCCTGGAGTCCATAGCGCTTATTACATTCCAAGTTATGGCAATAATTTTAAAATAAGTAAATATTTTTGATTGCTACCTACAATAAAAGGATGTCTACGATAACTGTCAAAGACAGATAGTAGTTAGCCAATGGCTTCAAGTTCTTGTACCATTTTTTTTTTTAATAAGTATTAAAAAAAGACATTTCTGACAATTCCTTTTTTTATGAATTCAGCTGAATTCTTGAAGGCAACATTGATTGGGTTTGATGGTCATGGCATAAATCTACAGTAACTATCTACTGAATTATTGATCCAGAATTGGCATACTTTGTTATTTTTTTAATATAAACCATATAGAATATTATCAACAATCTTAAGAAGACCAGCATGCATCTAGTTTTCTTTGAAAGAAACTGATGGCATTTGTTAACATTGTAAATACAATGAGTGGAGATTGGATCTTTTCTGTTTGACTGAAATAATGTATTCTACCAGAAAATATCTATCCATTAATCCATTGAAATACAGAATTTTAATCCTATGGCTAGACTTAAAAAAAAAAAAAGACAAAACCCCAAAAAACAACAACCAAACAAACAAAAAAACAAACCAAAAAGAAAAAAAAAAACAAACAAAAAAACCCACAAAAAACCACCTTAAATAGTTTAATAAGTTAATTTTTTAAAAAAAAAAATTTGTTATGTTTTAAAGTATGACCCACTAATTTAAACAAAATCTTCTAAATAGATTTTAAAAACTCATTTTAATGAAATTTTTTTCCCTTAACTTATATTTCAGATAAAGTAATAATGGAGTTCAAAATTTTGATTTATATGCCCATTAAGGCCAGAGTATTTGAAATTTCAGAAAAATTCATTCACAGGATGGAAAAACTTTTTTGTTAATGGAGTTCTATTTGTAAATTCAAAATTCTAGTTTGTTCAATTTTGAAAGCTCAAGTTCTAAACACTTTTTTTTTATCATTGGTCAGATTGTTAGCATCTGCAAAGGTTCACCAATATAAGTTGTGACAAAGATATGTTTCATGTCCCTATACTCACTCTAAGATTTTGCTTCTGAATGTATACACACTTTTGAACACAATAGAAAAAGCAAAAAACCCACTTTGTTGCCCTGGTGTTCAAATTTGTTTCTGTGGAAAACACATGTGATGAAGGTACCTCCATTATTCCTTTTATTTTCCACTCCATTAAGCAATGTTAGCAACCGAGAGGAGTAAAGGCAGCAATTTGGAGAAAAGTATGAACAAAAAGTATTACACTCTCCCTTTTTGAAAATGAGTAAACATCTCCCATAAGACCATAGACAGTAGAAGACTGACATTGTCTTATCTCCAGAGCTCTCTTCTGCTCCATAATTTTACCAGCTTGTGAAAACATTCAAATGCTGAACAATTGCGATATTTTGTAATTTCATAGCAGTAGTAAAATGTGTAGTCCTCTGTCTTTTTTTTCATTTCATTGCTACTCTGATTTTCATTAACCTGTTGTCTCTCCATGTACAGATCACAATCTGTAAGGAGGTCGTGAAAAGCCATTAATGAGACAGTTGAGAAGCATTAGTCATTGAAATTTTTAGTATAATGTAAGGGAAAGAATCTATCTTGCTCTTCCACACTTCAGGTGCATTTTGTCTTCAAAGTCAACATCTGTCAAGCTCTTGAAGTACACAAATGCATGCAGACATGTTATATAAATCCTTTTGATTAACAGATACACATTTTTACCCCTACTTTAATTCAATGTGCAATAGCACTCACAAATTATTCCCAACTCAAGTTAGAGACTAGCAGTTGATTAGTTGATTAGAGTACTAAACTAACCTATTCAATTTCCTGTTGGTGTTGAAAAAAAAAGCCACAATAAAATAATAACTATAAAATTTGCAGCTTATTCGAATTATTCATCTGCAGATTGATCTTTATATCTCAAAAAAGAAAGATCTTTAACTAGACCTCAAATAAACTTACTTACAAGCCACTTTCTTTACATTTAATCATAACAAAAATCTGAAGAAACAGCTCTTGATTTTTCATTCTTATGGCAGTAGTTGCACTATTTATAAAAAGTTTATTTCCTTGATCATATTATAAAGAATGATTCAAAGTTGCCAATAAAGTTTTTGAGTTACAACATTTTGAATTAATTTGGTTTAATACCAACAGACACTACTCCAACTACCCTTCACAGAGACCACTGGGATTAAATAACCTCTGACTACAGTGTCTTGCATCCTCAGTGCTCTTTAGTCTTTGCCCATCAGATCACACTCTAAAAACCCAAAGCATATATTTTCACATCTATTGAACATTTGGTTAAGTACTTTTCACTAAGGAAATGCATTGTTACTAAAGAGAATTTATGATACTGGTGCCCCAAGAAAGCAGGAGACTACTACTCACTGTCATGTGGCCAAAGCACTTCCCCAAACAAAAGCTCTATAAAACAGCTGCTGGTGTAATCTTATTAGTTATTCATTTATTAACATATGATAAAGTCCTGTAAGAAACAAACAAAATAATTCAATAGTAGTTAAAACTATGTTAATTATATCTACCAAGCAACATTGTCACCTTCAAATCTTTCCTCACACACTATTGAGTTTACAAATCACAGAACTGTTGAGGTTGGAAGGGATGTGTGGAGATAGCAGGTTTCACCACCCCTGCTCAGGCTGGGTTACCCAGAGCCAGTTGCCCAGGACCACAGCCTGATACCTTATGAGGTCCAGAAAGAAATAGAACATTTCTGTTTTCAGAGAACCTATGAAATGTGAGTGTTGCCCAGGATATGAAGAAATCACGGAATGATGTGACCTATCTGTGGCACAGTTTACACTCTCACAAAAATATTAAATAATTAAAGTGCTATAGAAGTAGATAAGGAGGGGAAAATCTTACTCTAATAGGGTTAAATCTCTCTGCAAATTTAGATTTAGAGAAAACCATCACATATGATTCTAGGATAGTTCTTGTCTGCCAAACTGACAAAAAGAAAATTCAAACCATAGAAGTATTTCCTAGATCAATCTAATAACCTGAAAGAACACAAGCATCAATGTTACTACCAACTGTAGCCAAAGCAGACCTTCATGTAAATTTATACAAGATGTTCAGACAAAATGTCAGATCTTCTTACTATGAAAAGAATATTTCCTTCAGTTCCTGAGTGTATAGGTACAAACTGGGTGAATAATCTACCTGAGATCTGTGGGGTAACACAGAGAGTTTAATTAAGTTTGAAGTTTTGATTCACAACGCTTTTGTAGGTAGGTCACTCTCAGAAGACTGGGTATTTAGTGCTCTTCATGAAGTTTGTTTTGTTATTTCAACACCCATGGGGTGTTCCCCTCCTTGCTGCCAACGGCTTTACTCCCACAAAACCGGTTCTGAGACCAAATGTGTAATATTCAAAATAAGATCTGAATCAAAGTCATATCAAAATTATATACAGATCAAATAAGCTATACCTGTGCATGTTTAATTCAAAATGCTGGAATTTTAAATTGCTAATTAAAGACATTAGTGAAAGTCAATACAGCATTATTTTAATGACTCCAAGATAATCCCAGAGCAATCAATTTAGATCAGAACTAGTTTATTGTAAAGTGCCAAAGGTGGGGGAAAAAATGCTTCCTTAGCACTACAAAGTAACGATTTCTCAAATGAATAATGCCTGTTCAGAATTTAACTAGATAATTACTTCATTTGCATTTGCTAAGGTGATAAGAGAAAAAGACAGCTCAGTGGGAAATGATGTAAGTGTTAAAGGTGACATGCAAAAGACAGTGTTACTCAAAGTTCTGGCTTACCAACTCAGTCTGTTTTAAAAGGAACACATCTATTAACCTAAGCATTCTAGGTTGTACATCCTGGGATGTAATATGTAATAGAAAAATACATTACATCACATAAACCTTCAACATTCAGCAGTTCAGAATGACTGGAGGTTAGAGCAACCAGATATATTTCTCTTCTTGTTCAATGAATTTGAGGAATGACTGGTAGGCAGAAAACAAAACTGCTAAGGTCTATTACCATATTTGCTATTGCAGTCTTGTAGAACAGAAATTGTGCAAGTCATGGTCACACCCACAGAAATAATATTAATCTGAAGCAGGAAAAATAATTTTGGCCTTTTGTGCTTTATCAAAGGTGAAGAATCACTGTTTTTTCAGCTCCAGGCTATCACATTTAGTTTTTGCCAAAATGATTAACTACCTGCCTGTCTTCAAGTGAAATAGCTAGACTTTTGACATACTTAAAATTATGTATGTTCTGCGATCATTTTAATCTCTAATGCTTTTGAGCTGGTGAGGCATATCCACAAGGACATACAGTATACTTCTGCTGGTGGTACATACTTTGTGCTGGTATTTTGTGGACCTGGGCTTCATTTTTGCATAGTATGTCAGGGAGATAAGATTTCTCTGAGAATTTCAGTTTTGGTGAATGTGAATCCCATTATTTTTATGGTATGGGCCTTCCATGGTTGCAATATTTAGAAAGAGTCCTATATGTGTTTAAATATGCAAACACAAAATACGGAATGACATCTTTGTAGGTTTTAATTCATTGTCCAACCGTTATGCATTGTTCTGGCACATTTCATGTTCTAAAACTGGAGCAGATTTTTACATCTTAGGTTACCTGTAAAAATGTTACTTTGCAAAATATTTCGCCTTTGCAGCTAAAATAATTTAATATTCATGTTGGGATTAGCAGATTTAGTAGTAGCTAACTCCTGTCTGAAGCAGTGGCCAAACATATCAAAGGAAAAGATTTTGGAATTGGTGAGGGAAAAACCCAAAGAAGCTCTTGAGACTCCAACTAATTGCTCCAGAATTTCATTTCACCTCTCCTTCTCATCCTACCCCAATATCTGCTATATTGATCAGTTAAGCAACATGATAATGCTGAAGAGAATTATTTTACTTTTATGCTTTTCTTGTTCTTCTCTTCCCCAAGCTCATATGATATTTTTTAAAAAGTGCACATTTTCTATTCCTTACATATTGTATTTCTTTTAATCATTTCCATTATCATTGTCTCAGAACAAGACCCCAGTTTGGAAACGTAAAAAAAAAAAAAAAAAAAAGAACTCATTCATGTAAGGTATTTCTGTTTTGGGTTTTTTGTATTTTTCCCTTTTTCAGAGAAAAAATAGGATAAAGTAAAGAATTAGATATCGTTACGTAAAATATTAATGTTATTTCTTTGAAGAAATTTCTCAACAGTGATAGGAAATACTTCTAAATCTTTCAACATAAAAGTGAAAATTTATTTTCTTCCACATCTGTATCTCAGAAGGTACAGGAGCTTTTGAGTTTCATTCACTGTGGAAGAAATTCAGAATAGTTATCCATTTAGATGCTAAAGAGATACTCATGTAGCATGTTAGTTAAGGTGACTTTTTTGTCATCTGTTTTATTTCAAAGATAAGCAGGGTAAGCAAGAATATTATTCTGTACATGATGAGAAAAGATCCCTGACTGTTTTACACATGATGTGTCTGCTAGTATTTAATGAGCCAATATTAGAAGGTCTGAATGAATAACAACTTGGAGGCTGGTAAGGTCATTTCTGCCTCATTTCTGAGTTGTTTTCTCATTATTACAGCAGCATTCAAACTAAATATTCTACAAAGAGAGTCAAGGAAGCACAGGTACATTTTCTTTTTTTAGGAAGGGGATAGGTAATAGCACTTTTCTCTACCAAAGTGGAAAAAAAATTCAGGAGTCTAGTCTTAAGGTCAGAAAATTAAAAATAAAAACAAAAAAAGCTCATCTAAGGCTAACTACAATCAATGATAAATTTCAAACTTGTGAAAAAGAAGTCAAGTTGCAAGAAATGATAATGGGAAAGAGAAAAAGATGACTAGCTCAGTTGAAAGCCAGCCCACTGGAGAGAGAGATTAATGTTGGTCTCTACTGATCAGAGAAGAGAAGCCAAAAGGCATGGCATGTCATATCAGAAAGTGACATCATCTACACATAAAAAGAATATTTTGCAATGTTTTTTCTGCAATACCCTGTTTGGCAATAATGGTTTAAATGTGGTGTACATCAGATATATGAATTTGCAATGTTTTTAAAAAATGTGATAAAAAGGTGTTACAGGATAGAGGAGGCATAGAAACAATCTAGAAAATAATGCACATCTACTCATTTCCTCAAAAGGAATTGTCTGGTCATGATGACTTCCTAATATTTTTTTTTTTTTTAAATACTGGATGTCATCTGAGGTATAGGTATATACTCTGCTGATAATTCCTGTGTATAATTTGTGATCTTCTAAGGAGTTGACATGTTGACAACCGGACAATCAAAATATGCATTTGTTTCTGTTTTCTGAAGTCCTTTGCTGGGAAAGTACAATGTTGAGGTTTTCTTCTTCCTCGACCTACGTTTCACTTGAGCTCATTTACACAAGTTTATATACATTGTAGATCTTACTCTTTATTTATCAGAATGTAGTTCCACCCCAGATCCCCATTTCCTATCTAAGGTGTGTATTGCATGTATTGGATACTTGTATTTTTCTCTTTGTTATACCCAAGGCTGTTTTTCACAGCTCACAGGTCTACACAGCTTAATAGCCAGTGTTTGACCGCTGACAAGTTATTTGTAATGCTGGACTGGCACTGGCAAGCGTCTATACTTTTAAGGTCTCTGCTATCATCCTATGCTTTTACTTCTCCACAGTGTATTTTATTCTGTGGTCATAGATACTTCATTCTGAACATAATAGCTACTTGTGGTATGTTTTTATCTATAAAAAAATTAATAACAGTAATCATTATACTATGAGGGTTAAAATTGCATATATCACAGAAAAATTTCTCTGGGAAAGGACCTCTAGTGGTCATCTCCTGCAACCCTTCTTTTCAAAGTAGATAAGAGATGTTTTCTGTTTCTTGATGAGGCAATTTAAATTATAAGCATTAGATATCGTAAAATGATTTTTTGGTGATTGAGTCTGGATGAGAGTGAGTTAATTTTGCCATAGGAGCCCTCACAGTGCTGTGCTTTGCATTTTGGTAGCTATAAAGATGTTGATAACACACCAGTGTTTTCATTACTGCTGAGCAGCACTGGCACAGCATCAGTGCTTCTTTCCAACATTCCACCCCGATCAGTGGGCTGAAGGGGGGCAGAGGGTGGGGAGTCAAAATCTTGGGAGGTTACACAACCAGGAAAGCTGACCAAAACTGACCAAAAAGGTAATTCATACCATAAAATGTCAGCTCAGATATAAAAGCTAAGAAAAGGAGGAACAAGGCAGGGCAGGGTGGGGGGAAAGCAGGGGGCATTTGTTATTTACAGTGTTTGCCTTCTGGAGCAAGAGCTGCATGATGAAGCCTTGCTTCCCAGAAAGTGTCCAGACATTATTTGCTCATGGGAAGTAGAGAGTAATTTTTTTTGTTTTGTTTTCCCTTTGTGCACACCTAATCTTTTGGTTTTGCGTTAGTAAACTGCCTTATCTCAACTTATCAGTTGTTTTCCATCTTATTTTCTCTCCCTTGTCCATCTGAGAAAGGGGGAGTGATAGGGCTTCTTTGTGGGCACCTGTCATCCAGACAAGGTCAACCTACCACAAGATGGTGGTACAGTGGACTGTGTTAGGGACAAGCCTTGGTGTTAATTCTTGCTGATGTCCAACCTGAACCTCCCTTGACACAGTTTTAGGCCATTTCCTCTTGTCATGTTACTACATGGCTACAACCTCCTTTCAGGAAGTTATAGAGAGTGATAGGACTTCCATGAGCCTCCTTTTCTCCAAACAACCATCTTCAGCTGCTCCCCATAGAACTGGCCCTGGAGATCCTTCATCTGCCTCATTGCCCCTTTCTGGACTCACTCCAGCACCTCAATGTCTTTTTTGTAGTGAAGGGCCCAAAACCAAACACAGGATTTGCCTCACCAGTACCAAGTACAGAGGGAAAATCACGTCTCCAGTCCTGCTGGTCACACTGTTTCTGATGTCATTGGTCTTCTTTGTCATGTGGGCACACTGATGGCTCATGTTCAACCAGCTGTCAAACAGCATCCCCAGGTCCTTTTCCTCTAGGAAGTTTTCCAGTCACTCTGCCCCCACCCGTAGTGCTGCATGGAATTGTTGTAAACCAAGTACAGAACCCAGCACTTCACTCTGTTGAACCTTACCCTTCAGTTCATCAATCCAACCTGTCTGGATCTCTCTGCAGAGCCCTCCTACCCTCCAACAGATCAACACTCCCACCCAACTTGGTGTCGTCTGAAAAATTACCAAGGGTGCACTTGATCCCTTAATCGAGATCACTGCTAAAGATGTTAAACAGTACTGGCCCCAGTACTGAGCCCTGGGAAACATCCCTTGTGACTGGCTGCCAGCTAGAAATAGCACCATTCACCACAACCTCTGGGCCCGGCCATGCAGATGGTATTTTGCCCAGTGAAAAGTGTACCTGTCCAAGCCATGGGCTGCCAGCTTCTCCAAGAGAATGTTGTGGGAGACAGTATCAAAAGCTTTACTAGCTTTTGGTAGAAAGTCCAGATAAAAATAGTATTTTTTAATGAAAATACTGATAAGAAAAAGCAAAGGAAAAATAACTTTATCTGAGACTCAAATTGATAAAGCTCTGTTTCATTACGTTGATCATCTGTATGATTCATGGTACAACAAAGTCATGGTTGAAACACTTTACCAATATAGTGAAAATATAACTACATAGAGGGGGACAACACTAACTTCTTTTCTGAGAAGCAGAGAGTGGACAACTGGAGAGCTAATTCTACCACCTCTACCCTTTTCAGAATAAGTCTGAGTAAAAATGCCTTTCGGTATGCTCTAAATGTCAAAGAAGCTTGATATCTGGACAAACCAGAAGGTAGTCTGAAGGGAAAAGTTTACAAAGGACTCATGGGAGAAGCAGTTAGTAGCTTTTTTCACTTCTTTATCAAAAGCACAAGAATTATTGTCATTTCTGGCTCTGTGACATCAGAGACTGCTTTTTCAGGGTATATTATCACTTGTGTATGCATAAGAGTGAAAACTAAAAGTAGTGTAAGACTACACAGCTGTTTGTGAGGATGCCTTTGTGGACTTTTTGTGAGTGGACTGTACAAAAAATAGGTAAAAGATAAGTTAATAAAAGGATAGTGGTCTGGATCTCACCTCATAGACTTCAATTATTTACTAATTTTCCTTGCAATTTGGGGCATATTATTTTGATCTATACTCTATTTCAGCCTTGTAAATGCAGTAGAAGAGTAAGTCAGATTTGTTCTTAGCATGGCTGTCTTTTGCACAGTTGTTGTGAAGCTGCAATTCCTTATTGGTTGTGTGATGTTCAGGTAATTATAACGACATATTTAACAGAAGGAATAAATTCTAGCTAAACTGTCAAACTGTAAAACTGAGCTTACATGCAGAGCAGTTAGGAAAAAAAATATATTTAATTGTGGGGTTTGTTGGGTGCTGTGGATTTTTTTTTTTTAGAGAGGGAAAACCTTTGGTGTGAAATTATGAGCTCTTGTTCAAAATCCACAGCATCTAAATGTACCTTACGAAGTATCCCTACAGGAGTTTTCTTCAAAATAAATGTAGGGAAAGACCTGTCTATTTCAGACCATAAAATTGGTTTGATTGGAAAGTATGTGTCATAAATGAGAGTGAAGATGATATAGACAAAATTGGCCACAGATGACCGATAAATAATTACCTGAGAGAAAGAGCACAGTATGACTGACCCTCATAATACATTTTAATTATGAGTTTTAA
This sequence comes from Pachyramphus minor, assembly GCA_013397135.1. Classification (NCBI taxonomy): domain Eukaryota; kingdom Metazoa; phylum Chordata; class Aves; order Passeriformes; family Tyrannidae; genus Pachyramphus; species Pachyramphus minor. The sequence continues at coordinate 9,813 of VYXB01003822.1, forward strand.
TTGCCTTTTGAATCCTATAAAAATCAGTGGCCTACAACTCTTTAGACATTTTATTTCTTAGCTGTGCAACTGTGCCAGCATTTGTCTAGTTCCTGTGAAATGCTAGAGGACACACTGTCTTTTAGCAGGGTACAAAAATATTCAGAAAGCTGTATTAGCATATCATCTTGAATTTTCTCCTATTAAGAAACTCAGCTTGGCAACAAAGTTCCTTAGATTTATCACCTAAGAGAAACAACACAATGAAGATAAACTAAAAAAAAAAAATAAAGAAAAAAATTTGAAATATAAAAGAATGAATAATAATGCATATGCAGCTCTCCTTCTAGAATTTATTGTCTGTGATGGAAAAACAAAACAAAATAAAACAAAACACAAACAGCAAAATCACTGCCCTTAACAGCTGTAAAGAAAAGAAATTGAAGAACTTTCTTCTTTGATAGACCAATTAGTACCACTAGTGCAATGGCCCCTAAAATTATTTCTGGTTATTTAAAAGACCTTTGATTTTGGAAAGCTCTAGGGAGTTGATTTTGTCATGTTAAAGATCTGAGTTAAACTGTGACAATTCAAAGATCCTCCAGGGTCCCACAGATTTACTATGGAACTAATTTCTTATTCATTATATGGATGAAATGCAGTAAGAATTTCTAGTTTTGGAAAAAAAATGAATATGTGTGCTGATATTTGTGTTTGTATAAATGCATCTGTACGGCTTAGAATAACTCTTCCAAAAGCTGATTTAAAAAGTTTAGAGGGTTTGTCATAAATTAATTCAACAATCTAGAATTCAATTTATTAATTCTTCCATAAAATGTTTCCACTAATATCAGAAGTTTTGTTACTGTCTTTTTGTAGCTTGGTCATAACACAGATCTTTAGTTCTGGCCCTCAGTGTTCTTTCTTTCCTCTGAAGTTACCAACTGTTCTTCTTATCTGCATGTGTCAAGTCTTCAGTCTGCCTTACTGGAGTAGATATTATTCATATATGTAGTTGTTAACTGCGCTGATGAGGTTAAACTATATCCAAGAGGTCATTGAAATTGGAGGAAAGGAATAAATGAAATAACTGAAAGACAAGCTGAGAGGGTTGGGGTTGTTCGACCCGAAGAAGACAAGGCACTGGAGAGACCTTAAAGCAGCCTTCTGTACCAAAAGGAGGCCTACAAGAAAGATACAGAGAGAGTTTTTACAAGAGAATGCAGTGATAGGGCAAGGGGGAATGGCTCCAAATCAAAAGAGAGTAGGTTTAGCTCAGGTATTAGGAAGAAATTGTTTATTGTGAGGGTAGTGGTACATAGCTGCAGATCATTTCAGTCAGCTCTGTGGCCAAAAGGTCTTTTGATGGAGGTTCTCTGTTCATATCAGCTGAGCCCAAGCTACAGATAAAGTATCTCAGATTTCTAAACATCTCCTTGAAAGCTTGATCTTTTTGCTTATCATGTCTCTGTTTTATCTACTGGTCAACAATAACTAAACTGAGAAAATACTTATCAGTTTTTCATATCATCATCTTGTCAAACCCTAAAAGCATAACGTAGTGTCCTTTCCTTCTCTCCATGCTTGCATTCACAATGTGAAACTTCTTATAAACTTTTGTATTGAGTAATGACATAGCTAATGTAAATCTGAATATTTAATGCATAAAAGTATTTCCCCTTGCATAACACAATAACATTTTTCTACAAAATGATAGAATTTTTATAGAATGATAGATTTTTAGTTTTATGTGTCGTGTGTGTGTGTGTCTTGTTGCTACTATAAACATATGCCAGCCAAAATTAGTGTGTTCAAATACCTGCTCTATATAAAACGGGGATATCTCTGGAAGAAACATGGATTTTTAATGAAAAATATTATTTTTTAAAATTTATTACATTAAATTAATAAAAAACCAGTAATCTTTTGGGGATTATTTCTCTCATTCTTCTATGTAAATTGAGGATTTGTACAATATTAATCTCTCATACTTTATCAAGACAACAAGAGAAGATACATACAAAATTATTCTCACAAAGCGAAATGGAAAGCACAACTAGGAATATAAATAAGTAGTAATGGAAGAGGAAAATTAGGTACCTACCCAGAATTCCTATGAAGTATCACAAAATAATTTCCTAACAGAATTCTTTTATCATTATTTTTAGCCAAAATGTAAAACCAGTAATTTATCAATTTAGGAACAATCATCTTTCACTTCCAAACTTGTACTGGAAGGAAAATAAATTTTACTCTGAATGAAACATGAAAAGCAATCAAGGAAGGGTACCAAGTACACACTCTTGATCTTCTGACTCTCAGTCTCTTGAACCTTACGTTAGTACCTGAACACCTGGCACAATAATGTTAATGATGAGATTTCATTTTGCGTAGCAGAGAAGTCACATATACTTCTCCCTCATAGTATAAAGAAAGGTCCTAATTCTTGACCCTTTTTCCTTCAGTTTTTGGTGAATAAATGTGCATAACCTGTAGATATAAAACCAGATTTTTCATATGAATTATCTATGTCTCATATAAACATTAGGTAACATTTCTTATGACAAAAGGGTGTTTTACTTTACGTATTCTGTTAGTCAATACTATACCTATGGACAGATTAACAGTTGCAAACATTTTTTGCAGGGATCTACAACAGTGCAAGCTGATCCGGAGGGTGAGCCGTATTTACAGCAACAATCCAGTAGCAGAATGGTAAAAAGCTTTTTTTATTTTTAATAGCTTAAGTTTCAGTGCTTGTCCTGTAGAGAAAACTTATCACTCAAATGTTTCCTGACCTCCAATGTATGCAAGGTGAAAACAAGTCGATAACCATAGCCAACCCCTTTGTGTTTATTCATAACTAAACTGCTTTCAGGCTTCTCATTAAATGCAGCCATTACATATTAGGTTGTGAACCCCTGGCTCCTAGGTTGCAGAGTACATTTTACCTTCCACCTCCTTGTTTTAATTAATCTTAGGAAAAAGATCATAATTTTGTTTAATGTGCCTAAAGTTCAGTAACTGAAAGCACTTCTAAGGCTTGTCAGCACTGAGAAACTTGAAGAGTTTTGTCAACTACTGACTAATAGTATGTCATAAGAACACCAGCTCCCCCTGTGAACCACAACCTTCTGTCCCAAAAGCATCCAAGACATTCTGTAAGCAAAGCAGTCTTCAGTCCAGTCATGGACATATTCACACAAAGTCATACTGAGTGTACCTACAGAGAACACAGGAACAGTCTCTAAAACCAGCTTGCATTTATATTTGCTGCCTGTCCATTTATCTACTCTGCTATTTGTGAGTGTCTTTTTTGTGCAATCTGCACCTTGGACCATGTACAAGCAGATGCTAATTGAAGGGGCAATTGTCTCTGCTGTCAGATCTAGGCTACCCTACCTGGCCTTGCAAAGAGGGGCAACTGGGACACGTCCATATCCTTCCCACCAGGACCATGAGAGATCATCTGCTAGCAGAGCAGATGGGATTTGACATGCCAGGTCATGAGCACAGTCCCAGGTTTGCTTTGTCAGAGAACAAAAAAGTGATTCTCAGTGATGTCCCACCTATAAGGATCAAGACCACAGCTGGTAACACACAAGATATGAAATTAATACAATTGACTGGAGCTGTGCAGCTAAGAAGGTTTTCTGATTAGGGACTTTAACACTTGAAGGAAGAAATGTGCATATTAGTAATATTACTTGGCTTGACTAGAGAAGGCATGAACTTATTCCCTTTCCTGAAACACATAGTGGCAGAGTAAGAAGAAAGTTTGAAAAATGTGGGATGAATGTAAATCAAGAGAGTTTCTAACTTCTGCAATAATCGAGATGACTCATTCTCTCTAAGCAAAAGTCTTGTTCACTTGTATCCACCCCTCAAAAGGAAAAACACCCGAACATGTCAGTGTAGGACTGAACTTACTAGCTGGGACAAAACTCTTCTTCCAAGAGTGCACTCAGAAGACTACCATAATTCCGAAAGTGAATGCTTCTGGGAAATGACATTAGGGAAAAAACCACTTTGTCATATTGCAGAGTGTAACTGAATAGTTCTGGGCTTGATAGGTAGCTGTGAATTAATTTTTGTATACTACAACACAAGATGATGATTCAAATCTTGTTTTCTATCTTATGCATTAAACCAGAAATGCATAATGGTCTCTGCAAATAAATAGAATAGTTTTGATTGAGATTAAAGCAGAAGTGAAAAAACAGTTGTCTTTACTAATGGCAAATGGGAGGGTTTCCATCATCTCGGGGTTTTACATGAGTGAATACAATTTAAACAGAGATGAAAGCTTGGCAATACAAATGGTAAGCAGAGCACAATTTTGAATAAAAAAAATGCAACACCAAAATTCTTGTGTTATTGAATTTTCTCCTTGTGAATACCTGTACTCAAAATAAGTTGAACCCTGCACTTTTACACATTTTCTAAATAGCAATTATTTAAGTAACTTCTACTGTCTAAGAATTGAAGACAGTTTTAGGGTATCATAGGTTGGCTAATTTAATTCCAGACCCAGAGGATATATTAACAACATAAAGGACAGAAAGAACATGAACATTGGAACAATAGTAATGTATGAAAGGAAATTTTTTCTAGTCAGTTGGAGACATGATGCACATGGTGGAGTCTTGGTGGAGCATAGTCTTCTCGTTCTATATGACAAAGAGTTGTGCTTTGCACACTCATAGCTCGATTTTTCAGTTTCATCCTTTTTTGAGTGGGTAGTATATTGAAATAAATAAAACTGAATAAGCAAGGGGACTTTTTTGTTTTCTTGTTTGTTTTTAAAATAATTGTCAAAACTTTTAGAACAGTGTAAAAGGGTTCCCAAAATTGTGTACCCTCAGAATGATTGCTACTCAAAAGTGGATTATAACTACTCATAAGGGTTTATCCAGTAAAATGTTGACATGGTGAACTATAATTTCTACTCTTTTATTTATTACTTTATTATTTACACGTTCTGAAAAATTAAATTAATGTCTATAATGAATAAATAATTATTTGGAAGCTTTTGGTTGGTCGGTTTCATGTTGTTGTTTTTGGTTTGGTTTGGTTTGGTTTGGTTTGGGTTTTTTTTAGATTTGCTTATGGAATTAAGATATCCAAAGATTTTCTCAGAGCTTACATAAGAAATGCAGAATCACAGTAGAAATTAACGAGATGCAATAAATGACAACCTAGCATTTTTGTTATATGTGTTTTTCACACACATGTTCACACAGGTGTTTTTCATCTTGAAAATGTTTAAAGGTCTTCATTAACTAAACTAAACCAAACCACACCCAGTAATATGTCATTGTGTTTGTTTTTCCCCATCATTTGTGATAACTAAGAAAATATATAAGAAAGCAAATTTTATTTGAGTTGTGGATTTTATTCATGAAAAAAATGAATTTAGAAAACTGATATGATTTTATTTATTTGGGAACCTTCATGTCATCAGAAAGAAATTATATAATGTTAATTAATGCAGTTAAAAATATTGTAGAATATAAATATTTTTACTCTTAGAATGTTTCATCTGTCTTCTACGTATGGCATATGCATTCCTAACAGTGTATTCTCTGGTGCATTAAATAGTTTACTGTAAATAATTTACAATTTCTCTGTTCCAGGGAGTGGCACAGATATACCAAATAAAAAACAAATGTTTCATTTTGTTTATTTCATAGTTTTATCTCTCTTTCTTTTTCCCTACTGTATTTCTTGTTAAACTCTTCCCACAAATACCAAAACACAAAGGGTTTTTTTTTATTAGGTTAAAGTTTGTTTAGTCATTTTCTATTCTAGTTAAAGATGTTTCTTCTTAGTATGCACCAGGTAGAAATTATTTTATTTTTTATGCATATCTGTATACTGTCCTTCTGGTAGCATTTCTCTGGCTTCATTATCCCACTGAAAGATCAATAGTAAAATTTTATATGTAAGCAATGTGTTGCAGAAACGTGCTTATCTCATCTCCGGATCATGTCTACCTACTAAAACAGAAAGGGATTGGATCGAAATGTACTATTTTAGCTGGTTCACAGGCCACCTTTCAGGAAAAAAAAAAAAGAATTTTTTTCTTTTCTTCATTTTAAAAACTCAATGTTCATGGACAATGAACTGACATTTTAGAAGAACTATCTGTCATAAACCCAAAATATCAGTTCTGAGTGTTAATGTATAGTGTAGAGTCCATCCAAGTATATTAAAGATTGCATATTTCCATATACATGGCTTACATTTTTCTATATTAAACTTCCTCTGCAGTTCTATCATTGAGGCTACGCAACTGGCCTTCACCTTTACCGCTCTGGAGTATCTGCCAGTATCAACAAGCTTCATCATCTGACTATTTCTTTGATACTGAACGAAGAAACTCCAGGGCATCCTCCTGTCATCTTCAGTTAAAAAAAATACTAAAAAAAAATCCTTTATTTCAGTGCTTTGTTTCTTATCTTTTAATAAGTTATTTATCCATGTGGAGACTTACTCTCTTATCTCATGGAAGCTTAGTTTCCTTAAGAATCTTTGCTGAGGGATTGTGTTGATTGCCTTTGGAAATCAAAGGTTCCACCTTTGTGCACAGGCTCATTGCTTTCTTCAAAGAACTTACACAGATTTGTGAGTTCTGTCTCTAAAGACACTAGTTCTATTCTTTACACTAATTCTTACCAGTTTTTCCATAAGAAATAAAAATGAACATCATTGATCTGCGTTATGCGAGTGGAGCCTGTTAGGATCTGCCCTGGAATGCTTTCAAAAACTGGTGACACACTTGCTACCTTCAAGAGGTTGTATACCTCAATCAGTAACTTGTCTATCACCAATTTGGGTTCCTTCAGGTGTGATAGGAGAACATTTGCTGGTTCTCAATACATTATATTTAAAAAGACAAGTGGTCACGGGGGGTCAATCACTTGTACATATTTCTTAGGCCATATCCCAGACAGACTGATGCAACTGGCACATGTTTAGAGGATGATGATATGCTACTCAGCTTGGTTTCTGGAAATATTTGAAAAATCAGACAAATATTGGCTTTTATGGGTTTTGCAAGGTTGATATAGAAATGTAACTGCTTGATATAGTAGGCTTCTATGGGGCATTTTACTTAATCCTGCATAACAGGCTGAATGAAATTAGCATCATACAGTATCAGTGGAAACCTTATTAAATCATTTAAAAAGTAGTTTAATGTTAGATCTCAGTGGTAACTTTAATGAGAAACAAGGATAATGTTAATAGAGTTCCACAGGAATCTATTCTTGGCCTTGTGTTATTTTTATCTACAGTTTAAGTAAAATTCTTTAAAATAATACTAAATTTTTAATACTACCAAAAGCAAACTCAAATATCTAGGAAGAAAATCCAGCTCCTGTAGGTAAAGGTGGAAGACAGCATAGCACAGCAACAATGAAAAGATTTTCAAAATTAGTTGATGGCATTACACTTCACATTAATGGGTGAATGAAATACATAGATATATGGCATAGATAGCCATGTAGACTCACATATGAAAGAGGAGCTATTTCCTGTGGAAATGTCTGTGATAAACCCAGCAATTTACTGATTAAACTATTTCAGGTTTGACATCAGTCATAAGAAAGGGGCCTGGAATTTAGAAAAAAATGGCAAAAGCGTAACATGAGAGACATAAAAATTGTTCCAGCGAAAAATTTGGCAAATTCTGTTTGAATAGTTTACCCATGAGAAGGTTAAGAGGTGTTTTTATCTAAGCCTTGAAGTAATAACCCAGGAACTTATTTCTGAAAACAGATGACTTTAAAAAAATGTAATGAGGCACAATATCTGGAGGCTGAACATAGTCAGACTAGGGGAAAAAATGATATATTTTTAACAGTACAAATAACTCATTAATGTTTCATGATTTGAAGGTACTGGATCAAAATCAAATGTCTTTCTATAACTCAGATATGAACTTCAGAAAATTTCTTCTGTCTTATAAGGTCCACTTTACTTTAAAATTGCTACACTTCCAGATATTTTGTGTACACAAAAAAAATACATTATAGCATATGGAAACAGGAGTCTTTAAAGTCATCGATTATACCATTTTAAAAATTCTTTTCAAATTTTTTTATTTGTTATTTTTCTTCCTGCTTTCATGCCAGAAAAAAATATTTAAATGAAATCAATATTGTTTCAGTGGAATATAGCTAAGGAAGTAAGTAAATATATATTCTGAATAAATAAAACAGTATGTGTTAAAGTTCAGATAAAATGCTTAACATTAGGAAAACTTAGTCCTATTTTCATTGTTTGTCTTCACTACATTATTTCTGTTTATATTATGCTATTGCTAAAGGGTCCAAATGGGAGCAGAGTCTCATTGTTCTAAGTCCCAGAAGAGCTGACAATTAGCCATATAACCTATAGAGAATATTAAGCACAAAACTGTGGCTGCTTTTTTGTTTGTCTACACTCTTAGCAGTGGTTAATGGTTCCTATGAGCCCTACTTCAGAAAGAAAAATGCTTCAAACATTAAAATCCTTAAGGAAGCTGCAGCTGGTGAAGAAGGTTATTGATAGAATTCTAATGGAAAAAACTATGCAGCACTGTAATGCTAATTATCTTATCCTTGTATCTCTAGTTGAAGAATTTTTTTTTTGGTATACCATGAATTTCTATGCATATTATAAACCTCCCCAAAAAGGTACACAGAATAAACTAAATTACGGGGATAGAAACAATTAATAAATATTTGTATGCTATTCATGCTAAGGAGTCGTAATAGCAGCTGCTCGGAATAAGCGCTAAGCAAATCCACATAAAGGTGACGTAGACCACTAAATAGCAGTTTCCCACTTAGTGATATCCTCAAATTGGCATGATACCTTCTACTGAAAATCTTGCGTCATCTCATTTTCCATAGTCTATGAAAAGTGGCCTTTATCATCTGTCACCAGGTGATTCTGTTGGTAGATATATTCAGCACATCGGAATAATCTCTGTTTTAACTTTCTGGAACAAACACTTGTAGGAAAAATTTTTCAATGAGAAATGTGAACTCTAAAAATTAAAAGGGGTTTGTTCACTGCAACCCTACCCCTAAACAACAGGAAAACAGAACTAGTAACATCATTGCTGTGCCTCAATTATTTTTCATTTGTTGAAGTATTTATTTTAGAAAGTTAAGGGTTTCCAAAAATTTTTTTTTTTGCACAAATCTGAACATTTACACATGTGTAGATATTGAGGTTAATTATTCAAATACATTAAATGAAAACTGCCAAGAGAGGGAAGCGACCTCAGCACTAAAGAGGAGCAATAAAGGATGAGAAGGTATGCAGGAAAAAAAGTTAAAGATAAATAAGAGTTTGCTGTGAAAGGCCACAAAAACGGAAATCTGAAGAATCTTGAAATACACTATCTATTATATAAACATGTTGGTCACCAGCACAGAAATGGTAGATGTTTTGTGCTTGTGATCTGATAATTTTTAAACTATGATATCCTTTGGAGTTGCAATAAAAAACAACAGGTAGTGGAAAACAAGCTCTCTTGAATTAAAAGAGATCCTTGAGAAGGCATAAATGAAGAACCTTACAATATCTCACTCTTATATCAGTCTGTGCTACCATTTCCATTTTCACAAGCTTCAGATATTGTGCTGCTTTTTCTAGTTTTATTACTTGGACAGTTGATAAGGAAACAGCTGTAAGGTTTATACTCAAAATTACAACTGTGGGTTTATATATTTTCTCTTTAATCTGATCGTTTTCTTTCTGTCAGTTGTGCTACAGAACCTTTTTCTAAGAACAGTACAATATAATTATAGGTTTTCACCAGGTGTCATGACCTTTAACTGCTCAAGACATTGCTGCAGCATAGTTTGGTACTTAGCAAATGTTAAGCTCCCTACTTTTGGTGACACACAGCATCCTTCACATGTTATGTTCTAGCATAAGACATTGGTCAGCCACCAAATGAATTTAACATTTAATTCAATACTGATGATTAGTATTCTATTTGCAATGCTATATACATTGGGGAGATTTTATACTACAACATGCTTAAGCATATATTTAGTTTCTACTAAAGTTACCTTTTATTATCAGCAGTAAACATAATGGTTAAATATGACCTACTGTATTCTAAATTCAAAAAAAGTGGAATTAAAACACAGGACAACTTGAGTATTCAATGTCTGCAGAATACAGGACTATCTGTATTAGCTTTGGAGACATCCCACAGATCTGATTGAAATTAAACCTCTCGGTTTCACATAACACAATGCAGGTAAATTTTGACCTCTATGCTCTGTTTGTAAAACATAATAATATCTCTCTATATTTCAGGCTCAAAACAGTAAAACTAATTTAGACCTTGGTGCTCAAATATTAAAGCCAACTGAAGCCAGAAAAATATTTGAATATGAATTTGCAATGTAAACAAAGTCTTTGCCCTTGTAGGCAATTTTCAGAAAAAAATATCCTTGCTAACTTAGTTGGCCAGGTCCAAGAAAGATTTATGACAGGTATGTTTAGTGAAACTTTCAATATTTGGATTCCTGTTTCTATATTTCTCTACCTAAAATCCATCCTTGCTAAAATTCAATTCAGGCATGTCTTAGCACATAGAGTTCACAAAACCAAATAGATAAAAAAAATCTGTATTGTAATTGTTCCTTCACCCTGCAGGGTTAGGATTAGATAGTCAAAACTCTGTTGCAATATAAGGCATAGAAACTGTAAGCAATAAAGACAATAAAAAAGTAATTTAAACAAAGTCTGTACTACTCTAAAAAACTACACAGTGAACTCATTAAAAACAGCCTCAAGTGAGAGAAACACTGAGTCCTGAGCGACTGGCATTATACATTACGTTTGAAAATTACTAAGGGAAAGTTTAGAAGTTAACAAATGAACCCATTTTAAGGGAAATTGGAGCCTATCCATTTCCCTTCAAATGTGGTAATTTAATGGTTTTATAGGGTTCTTGCATATATGAGATAGAGAAAGAGGAGGAAAATGTAATCCTTTCAGGCGAGCAGAACTTGAACGATGACACAGAAGTTTATACACTGGCTGCAGTTTACCCTCCAAGTAAATTTACATAACTGTAAACAAAGAGTTCCACTTATCTAATTAGGAAGAAACAAATACATGTAATAAAATGTTAATTAGTAAATGTAATATAATTTTGTTTTGATCAAAAATATAACATGTAAATAAATCTTTTATATACTGGTAGGAGGTCTACCTTTTTCATTTCTTGATAATAGCATCAGTTTTATGTGGAAGAAGGCTATCTTTAGTGGGTGCATCTTACTATTTCTGAATATTTGTTTGTATTTCTTACAGAAACAAGTACAAAATTAGAGATTTGATGAAAATTAATCTATATTATGTAAATTACAAGAAAATAATTAACTAGGAATTTAGTTTACTTTTCACACAGTAAAAATGGGCCTAATTCATGAGAAGTCTGACAAGATATTATTAGCTTTTATACCAAGCCAGCAATTCTTTTCCTCTTTGACTGACATCACAGAAGTAGCCAAATGCATTCTTCAACTGAAACAGTAGAAATCTGTTTCTTCCTCTTTCAAGGAAGAAAAAAGCCCTCTGGTAGCTAAAATAAAGTGTCTTGAGTCAATCTTTTCCTCACTTAAAACTAACACCAAACCTCCTGAAATCTGATGAGCTATATATGTGAATACAGATTTAGCTATATCTTAAGAGGAGATTCCTCTAGCTGTCTTTAAACAATCCTGTGCTGTATTCTCTAAAACATTGTTTGCATATGAAAGGATTAGGCTGAGTTTGGGTTTATTTTTTTCATATTTACCAGAACACAAGGCATTTAGATGTCTGGAAAAGCTTCCAAATGATACCAAGAACACTTAGCTCCCGTACTGGGTTTGACTGTAATAGGGTTAATTTTCTTCATAGCAGCGCCAAATTTTGAGTTTGTGACCAAAACACTGCTGATAACATACTGATGTTTTAGCTATTTCTGAACCGTGCTTATACACTATGGTAGTAGGTTTCTGTAGTTAGGTTTTGATAGCAGGGGAGGGGGAGTAGGCTACAGGGGTGGCTTATGTTAGAAGCTGTTAGAAGCTTTCCCTCTCTGGTGAAGCCAATGCTAACCGGCTTCAGGATGGGCGTTCTGCCACTGGCCAAGGCTGAGTCAATTAGGAATGACAGTAATGCCTCTGTGATAACATATTTAAGAACAGAAGGTTGTTGTGCAGATGAAAATTCCAGCTGGGGAATAGCAGAGTAAGAACATGGGAACAAAATGTAGACCCCAAGGTCAGTGCAGAAAAAGGGGGAGGACGTGCTTCAGGTGCCGGAGCTGAGGCCCCTGCAGCCCGTGGTGCAGCCCATGGTGGAGCAGCTGTGCCCCTGCAGCCCATGGAGGAACATTGCTGTGCAGAGACCCATCTGCAGCCCATGGAGGAGCCCATGCTGGAGCAAGTGGACATCTGAAGGAGGCTGTGACCCCATGCGAGGCCCATGATGGAGCAAGGTCCTACTGGGAACCTGCAGCTCGTGGAGATGGAAGCCCACGCTGGAGCAGGTTTACCCCGGTTAGTACTTGTGGCTCCTGTGGGGGACCCACGGTGGAGCAGCTCATTCATGAAGGACTGCACTCTATGGAGGAGTGACCCACAGAACAACAGTGTCCTGAAGAACTGTTGCCCAAGGGATGGACTCACGCCAGAGAGGTCTGTGGAGGACTGTCTCTCATGGGAGAGACATGTCTCTCATTCCGCACAGGAAGCAGGGGAAGGACTTCTCTGTCCTAGCAGTGGCAGAAACAGCAACTGACTGTACCCTCATTCCGCATCTCCCTGAACCACTGAGGGGAAGGAGATAAGAGTTTGAAAAGAAGGAGGGGTGGAGGGAAGTGTTTTTAAGATTATTTTACTTCTCACTTTTTTTACTCTGATCCTGTTAGTAATAAATTCAATTAATATCCCCATTTTGAGTCTGTTTTGCCCGTGATGGTGATAAATAAGTGACCTCTTCAGCTCTTATTCCAGCTCATGAATCCTTCACTGTTTTTTTTCCTCTCCTCTGTTGTAGAGGGGAGTGGGAGAGTGGCTGTAGTGAGTACCTGGCATCCAGTCAGGATCAACCCACTACAACCATTAAGGTTTTCTCTGTTTCTTACTCTTCCCCTTCAGTGAGTAAGTTGAAGAAGACAAGCGGCTGCAAATTGTTGATGCAAATTGACCAAAGGATTAGTCCGTCCTCAGTAATAAAACCAGAGAGCAGTTTATGATAGGTTACCAACACTCAGTGACTGGCTGGGTATCTGTTGGCTGCTTGTGAGTGATTGCTTTTACATTACTTGATTTTCTTTCTTTTGATTTGTTTTGTTTTGTCTTTTTCACTTTTACTTATTAATATCCTGACTCTTGAGTTTTCTCACTTTTGCACTTCCAATTCTCTCCCCATGCTGCTGCAGGGGGAGTAAGCGAGCAGCTGTGTGATGCTTCGCTTACTACAGGAGCTAATCCACAGCGGCCCCTAACGCTATTTTGGTGTTAAGTATGCAGACAATAAACCATCATTACTTTAATTGGTTGGAGAGGATTTTTGTTGTTGTTGCTATAAATAACAGTCTATCACAGGGGAAGCACTGTTTTAAAGCTCACCAAGACAGAGAGAAAATATCAAATGGATACTGGATTCATAAAACCTTTTCAGTTACTCCCTTTGTGGGGAAGGTGCAGATGCACAGGCTACTACAAGATGAAGTTGATCTCTGTTGAACTCTTTGAACACTTCTAAAATACTGCCACTGCTATTGAAAAAAAAAAGAAGTTGCATATCTGATCTGCTGAAATTAGATACAACTGTCAGTAAATCATCAGAAAATGGGTCACAATTACAGACAGAGCAGGTACTTTATTTCAGTTGCAGCATGAGCAATTTAAATATGTACCTGATAACACGAGGAAATAGATGGGTTTTATAATGACTGATAACAGTAGCTGTTAGACAGACTAGGACTGGATAAAACATTTTCCTCTGTGTTCTAGCAAATGGCTTGTAACCATTTGCTGTAATTATCTTATGGGCATCCTGAAAGAAAGACCTGATATTGACTCTGAAATAATTTCAGTGAACACATGCATCATCCACAGCTTAACCATGTCCTTACTAGTGACCCTGTACATGAACTACCAGTAGGACAAGGCAAATTCCTGTTGTGGGAACAGCTGACAGCTCTAGAAAGGAAATCTGCCAAGTATATCAATTTAGCAAATGATTGTTTGCAAGCAAGTGATTAAATAGCAGATTATTTTCATTTAACAAAGGGAAGAATAGTGAATCAAAAGTGTTTCAGAATGCTGAGAGCAGGGCAAGCTGGCATACTGTGCCTAATGCAAGATGAAGTCACAGGAGCGTGATTTAAAGGCAGAATGGGCTGGAATAAATACTCCCTGTTTAGCAAAAGTAGTTTGCAGCTGAGGATTTGAAGGAAATCTCACCTGCCAAAAGGACCAGCATTTCTGCTATTTGTACTCTATCTGCCTGCTTCAAAATGTATCCAGTATGCTTCTTAGTCATAAAACACAGGTATTCACTATTTATGCTCTCAAATGCAGACTTTGCAGTGATATATAGTAATGCCTAATCTTGAATTGTAACTTTTTGAAATTAAGACAAAACATTATTACATTTGAGGAAATATTTTTCTCTTCGGTTTTGTAATGAGAAGGGGGCAAAGGTGTTTGAAGAAGTTTATTAAGGTGATACGTAGAGCTTGACAAAAATGTTGATCAAATAAGATTATTATGTAATAGAAATTACTTTCTATTCTATTACATTTTCTTAGTGAGTATGTTCAGATAGGAAAGCTTGATGAAACAGTGAATTCCCACCTAGTATTTTTATGAAATGTCATAAAAAATCAGAAAACATATCTAGCCAGCAAATGAATAACAAAGGTCCAATCAGTACACAGCAGAACAAATCAATTACTTGACTTTTTAAGTGACAATATCTCAGTAATGACAGTAATGTGCATGTGAGATACTTAGAGAATGAATGTGGCACCTTTTCATAGGATTTTTCCAGTCCCATTATACAAACCTTTCAGTTATGTATGATAATTCAACAGACATGTTCAAGATATAAGATCTTCCTTTCCTGACACATCCATGCCTTATTTTATTCCATGTTGTTTTCTAGCAATGTTTTTTGGCGCATTAAACCCATACAAATATTTCTTCTTCTTTAAGTGCCTATTGAAAGAAGTCTACTCTGTCTCCTTAACTATGCCAAATCTTTACTATCTCTTAGGAAGCCATGTTTACACTTCAAATATTTGGAAATATGAGTTATGGCAAAACTCTCATTTTCTCTTGAGGATGTCAAACCACTAGTGAAAATCCAAACTGCTTGACAAAGCCTCAGACTTTCTACACATTGATGTTTCATCTTTTCCAGAGAAAATATTCTAGAGTCCTCATTTTCCCACAGAATAAGCAAAAAAACAAAGAGAAAACAATGAAAAACAAAAACAAAACCACCCCCCCCAAAAAAACCAAAACAAACCACCAAAAAAACCCAACAGAACAAACAAACCAATGAAGAAAGAAAACCCCAAAACCACACAACATTTTGTTACATTTGAAATGTTAGATTTTCTTGAACTGAACTGCAGGCTGTTGTATAAAGATACAGAGAAGCACAAGGAGGGTTTCAAGTATCCAGCAACAGTGCTTGGGCTGCCATGTTCACAGAAAAATCTGTTAGGTAGAAATATGTGTTTGGAAATGTACACAGGTTCTGATGGATAAAAGGGACAAAAAATTCACCATGTACACAGTCCAGCAGTGAGACTGTGCAGTCTCCATGCTTGAAGGTTTCTAAGACGGAACTCAATAAAACCCTGAGCAATCTGGGCTGAATTCAGTGTTTACGCAGCAATGAGCAGGAGAGAAATGACAGCCTCATAAAATCCCTTCTCAACCCGAACAAATCTATGATTATCTGACACAGAAAACTAAAACCAAAGACAGACACACAAAACATCCAACAGTATATACAGGCTTGCATTTCTTTCACTTAAGAATGGAGATTTTGATTTAAATGTTCAGTTTATATTATGGGGTGCTGTCTTCTAACATCAGTATGTCAATGTAGAATTACAGAAAAAAACCTGACAGCTTTTCTTCTTATAAAATAATTTTTCCAGAATGTTCATATCATAAAAACTTAAAACTCTTAACTACATGCACATTTCTTATCTACATATACAATATGTGTATTACAATATACAATATTGTAATATGTCTACAATATCTACAGTATTATCTACAATAACTACATATACTATTGTACGTAGTAAATATGTTATCTAGTTGCAGATATATGAACTGTGTGATAGTTATACTTAATGTAAACCTAATAGTGCCTTAAAAATACACTATACTAAGTAGATGTTTGATAACATTTCTTTTTCTAAACCCAGATTAAATACCCTTGCAAACAGAGTAAGGTATTTTTTAAAAAATCACTGTCCCTCTTCAGCTCTGATCTTATAACAATACCAGCTTTCCAGGATTCTGTCCAAGTCCCTCCTGCCTCAACACCACGAACACACACACACACAAACTTAGGCATCATGTTTATTTTTTTTCCTGCACAGTGCTGGAAGAAACATTATAGTCACTCATGTTCTGAAAAGTATAATGTGAGTGATGCAAGAGGAGATTGAGATCATGCAGCTAAGATAGAGCATGAATAATAGAGTAGATCCTGTTTGAATAACTGCAAGAGACCTTATTAGTTTGACTTGAGATTAATGTTTTGGAGATAGTTAACTGTGTCAGAAGCAGGATCCAACACAAGACTTGATCTTTTATACATCATTACAAAAACTTTAGAGGGGATAGGGGCCTCTTTAGGTGAAAGTACTTGCTGAGCATGTAGGACTTCTACCTATAATTGTGTTTCAGGTCAAATATACAGTTTTATTATTATCTATTCAGAAAGCTGGCAGCCATTTAATTCTGGACTGAAGAACACCAAACACAGGCAAACTATCTGCTTTGTAAATTGTTGATATTCTTTAGGTTATTTTCCCATTTCCTTTTTTTTTTAATTTTACCCATTTTGTAGGATAAACCCTAATTATATCCCTATGCTTTCTCTCAATGCAAGCTCTCACAGAAGGCTCCTGCAGATTCAACTGACCATGATTCTGCAGTGATGTGAAAGCTTCATCTCTTTAAAATGGTGATTCAGACTGACAGAGTTGATGCCTCCGTATGAAGACCACCAAAATGGAAATTTGTGTGGCTAACTACAAAATGAGCCAACAGTGTAGTGCAGTTGTGAGGATGATAATACTGTCTTGCATTTTAATTGACATTACATATACAGTCCTTGAGTAAGGAACCACCAGGATGTTTAAAGTACTCTGTACACATCTGATCATCTAAAAAAAACCACCCAAAATACTAAAAAAGTGACAGGAATGAATAGTTACAAGGTTGAAAAAAAATTTTGTACTATTATATACTGATTTCTAGATAAATGATGTAGAACAGCAATGTCTGCAAATTTTCAGATCTTTAGTAAATACTGCTAAGAACAAATCAGGCTTGAAAAAAGCTTGGATAGAATATGCTTTACTTGGTAACACAGCCTCAATTTATCTTATGTGTGCAGGTACATCTAAAATAGTGTTTGAAAACTAAGAATGAAAATAACACTCACCAGCTAGACTAGCTTGTATTTTGGAAAGCCAGAAGTCCGAGAAAGCCTTTGAGAAAACTATGTATATGTTTGACTTGATGAACTGCTGGTGCAGCACAATGATAAGGGAGCAAAGAATGCTGTGAAAACACAGAAGTGTGTAGAAGAGCAAATACTTGATGGGAATGCGGACTAGAGTTTTCACAAAGGTCACAAAAGGACAAACACATAGGACACATTTTATGGCTCCTGAGACCATTTTGACTGTATGAGTGTGATAGAGCTTCTTTCCTGCCCTTATGGCTTCCTCAACAAATGATGTCTCAGAAAATTCCCCAAAATTGACCAACTGTACCAAAGCAGCAGAATCCACTCTGTTTGGCACATATTCATCCTTGTACCACAAGTATCTGTGAAAGCAGCTGATTTAAGTGATGCAGAAACTGCATATTGGATACTAGCTCTCAATTTACAAAGGATACACAGCACATTACATATTGTATATGCAGTACACCACTGCAACCCAGCTGCATATTCCTATACCTTTATCTTATATAACTCAACTATGGATAAGATTCCCTCTGTCAGAAATGAGACTGATGACTCCAGACCTTGGGCCTCTTGTTTACCTTGTGCTTTATTTACAGTGTGCTGACAACACACCTTTCTCAACTAATCTTTTTAACACTTAACTCCTCTTTGATTTTAGAGAGAGTTTTGAAAATAAGTAGCCAAATGTAAAGCATGCTAAGCTGTATATAACTATTTTTCATGTTATAGGCATAGACAGTCTTAAATCCAGACAGTAAGATTAATATCAAATAGATGCATTTAGAGACCACTGTATTTATAGAAAAGTCCCTTGACTTGATTCTCTTCCTCCAAATATCCTGATAATAAAGAACATCTTTGAGAATAGCACTTTTTTTTTTTTTGGTGTCCACAACTTGAAAAAGCTACAGACAAACAAAAAACTTCTTAAAAAATACTACTTGAACAACCTGAGGTTTGAAAAAGGTGGTTTGCAGAGTTTCTAATATATCCATGGAAAGGGTAAGAGGTGACTTGATTACAGCCTACAATTACTTACAATGAGAAGATTTCTGATTGCAAATAGCCCTTTAATTTAACAAATGAAGCATAACGAGATTCAATATTTGAAGGTGGAAGCTAGATGATTGATATTAGACTATGTGCGTATTTTTAACAGTGAATCTAATCAGCTATTTGGACTATTTACCTAGGGAAGTACCTGGTTCTTCATCACTGAGAACTTTAAATGAAAATTGTATGTTCCTGAAAGATATGTAATAGCTCAAACGGAAATTATAGACTTTATGCAGGAAACACTTGAAGGAATTCTGTCTTGTATTATGCTGAAGTTCTGACTAGTTGATTATTATGGCCTCTTCCAGCCCTAAAAGTTGAGTGAAATTTAGTTCCATTAAAATCAGGGTGAATTTTGTCACTGGCTGGAATCAGGACTTCACAATCTGAGTTTACACTAGACCACTTTACAGACTCAATAACACAGTAAAGATACCTTCAAGTATGCAGAAATCTAATCATAATTAATTGTCTTCAACACTTCTAGGCTGATGTAAAAAAGCCTTAAGTGTAATACAAATCAGACAGAGCTAACAGCTATAAATTAAAATTCTTAGAAAATGGTGTTGAAAGATTGTGTTTAAACTAGTCTTTTACCATGAAATTTGAAGAAGCACATACTTAAACTTGCCAGTTGCAAAGTATTGCTGATTACAAGTTAAGGCTGATACAGTACAGATGTAAATCAATAGAAGGAAAGCAACTGCTGTCTCTCTCTTATTCTACCTGCCTTGGACAATATAGAGGAACCCTAACATAGCATAAAATTTTTCTTCCTCATCTGTAATAAGCCACTGTCAGAAGGCTGTGATAAAAAGTGTATGTGGTAGAGTGACATTAATAATTAGATGTATTAAGAAATTTCAATATAAGTTAAAGATTTAGATTTAGGATTTTCATTACTGCAAGAGAGAAATGAGACAGTTATTTTTTTAAAAAAAATTAAGGGATACAGACAATCTGAGTTATAGTGCTTCCCTTTTCTCTTCATATGAAAATAAAAGAATATGCAGTGGGGTGAAGAGGAAAACCACAGATAATTAAAAAAAAAAAAAAGAAAAGAACTCACCACTCAGAGAGACCAGAGTGCTTAAAAGCGTTAGGTATTATGTCTGCTTTGTGTATCTAGATTTGCAGTAAGACAGGGTTAAATTGTTTAAAGTTCTGTGCTACTAAGTTTACTAAGCTGTATAAACCACTGTTGCTGTGGAGCCGAAGCATCATATTTATCTACACAATACCATGCAGATAATGTAAAGCTGTTATCTCCCATTCTGCAAAAAGCCACGACATTAAATACCCCAAAGATTTCAGCTCCTGACCTCAGACTTTGTCAAGGGATACCCAGAAACATCTGTGAGGATGTCAGTAGTGTTATGCATCTAAAAACTGAGCAAGCAGTTCAGCCACAGAGACTGAGAAACCAAACACTGTGGTTGTTCAGCATCAGTACTGGCTGAATATGACTGTCCTTAGAAAACAGCATGAATGTCTCATCTCAGCTGCAGGCATCCTACAGCCAGCAGTGTTGACACATGGACTACAGGATAAAGAACATGTGATTTAGCACCCCCTTGCCTTTGTGGTCTGGTAGGCAGTACGGACACAGACATAGTGGTAGTAAGTCTACCTCTTGTTAAAGGGATGCGAAGGACTGTGGATATTGCAGGAATTCATTCATCAGATGGATTAATGACCATTATCCACCTCAAAGGCATTAAAAGCTCAGCTATAGAACAGATGAATAATGCAGAAGGATGAGGCATATTTTGTGAGAAAAATAATGTGTGGGTGCCTGTATCTGAAACAGTTCAGGAACGGGCATCCTTTGTGGGATGAGGCCCTCAGAGTCTATGAAAGGTACAATAAGTAAGAAGACATCAGTAGGGCATTTCCAGCTGCCTATGTACCACCCCACACGCACCATGTCACCTTCCTGCAACCTCTATGTAGTTGTATCCATTTAGTCAACAGAGGAAATTATGCTTTGTGATCAGATGCCTTTTACCTGTCTTTTTGGTGCAAAGTTCTCAAATGTCTGTCATAGCAGGAATATAAGTGCAGGCTTCCTAAATCTTAGGCAGGCACTCCAACATTTCAACTTATGAGATTTAAATCTTTACAGGCAAAAATAACAACTTTCATCATGTCCTTTAGGAAAAGATTACGTGTTAACAGACTACTGTGAGATTTCTTGAATTGAATTATCTAATACTAAAAGCGCACTGGTCAAGAAGATAGCAAACTAGTCTTTTGTCTGTTTGTGAAGAGAAGTCTAATTTTAAAATACAAATAACTTAAAGACATTTGTATGCATAATCTGCATATCATTCTAAATGTTACATTATTCAAAAAGCCTCAGGTAAGAGAGATTGCAAAGTCCTACTGAACTATTGCAGTGAATATGACTTTTATTTATTATTAAATGGATGTTAATGGACTAAAGAGATGGTAAATACATTTTACATAAAAATCATTTAGGCAAATAGAAAGATGACATGCTAATTTCTAAGTTGAAAAATTCTTCCTTTCACATCTTAGCTGCTTCACTTCCTTTTATATTGATTTTGCACTTCCAGAGAATGAGATTATATTTTGAAGCCTTCACACAGCAGAGCATAAGGACAAGGCTAAAACAAAACAATTAGATCTATATAAATGAGTCTCTGCAGACTTATGTTACTCTTTGCACAGAAAGTTATCAAATTTATTCTTTCACCCATCCATCACAGCAGGTGGTGTGGAAGGGTTTTAAAAAAGCAGATAAAGTTTTAGTCCACCAGAGAAAAAATAATTTTGATAAACCTATGCTGCAACAACATGTTAAAAAGGAAGAAAAAATGTTTCAGTGGTGCTGTCGAATAATTCTTAGACAAGTCTGTCATTGGGTTGCTCCTGTTATTAACAAAAGATAGAAGAGGTAACACTAAACATAACATTAACCTCTATGTCAATTACAAGACGAAGTCCTGATGACAAACATTTGTGTAAGTATTTCCTGTAATGCAGTACTCATGCATTTGAACAATAGAAAATGCAGCAGGAATTTAAACTATACAGAGTAACTCATCTGGATAAAAATGAGATTGTGAGTACTTAAACACAAAACTGAACCATATGCAAACTGATCTATTTTTTTACAAAATCTAAATTTGTTATTGAAGGTATAAAAGCTTTGTGTAGCTCTACTCATTCTCTGCTAGATATCCCAAGGAACAAATATAGGGTGGGCACAGGAAGTGAAGAAGAAATCAGCAAAACTGACAGAGGCTATTTCCCTGAAACAAAGCCTTGTCTGTATGAAATGTCTGCTTCAAAATCAAAACATTTTAGACTGACAGGGTGAACAAAGCATAAACTGAATGCAGGGACAAGAGGAACTGCACTGCACTACTTCATATACCGGAAAAGCATTAAGGGCAGTCCAGAAGGAGATGCTTCAGTCTAGTCTTTTGGGGTTCGTGTTTTTGCAAATTTACAGCCACAGGTGTCTATACAAACAAACAAGATCAAATCATAGTTTCAAAATCATTGAGGTTTTTCCTCATTTAAGTAGTTTACTCTAGTCAAATAAATCTTTGTGTTGTTTATCAGAATAATAATAAAATCTATTGATTGTAAGGTATTCAGAGGACATAGAAATGGTAAGAAAAGACTCAG
Source organism: Pachyramphus minor (assembly GCA_013397135.1). Taxonomy (NCBI): domain Eukaryota; kingdom Metazoa; phylum Chordata; class Aves; order Passeriformes; family Tyrannidae; genus Pachyramphus; species Pachyramphus minor. The sequence continues at coordinate 32,256 of VYXB01003822.1, forward strand.
AAAATGTTATAATTTCCTATATTTTCTTATGCCTTCTCTCAGGTGACTGGTTACTGTTACACTGAGGAAGCAATATCTAAGATGTAGGATCTCGATAGAGGTCAAAACTGGAGCATCTATTTGGACTCCTAAAAGGTAGGCACTACGGAAGCTGAAATATGGGCATGTAGTAGTACTGGGAATATTCTCTGAAACATAGTCTGGCTCTTCAGTTCCATGTAAAATTAATGCTGCCTGAAAATGAAAAGAAGAACTGAGTAGGAGTTTGAAACTTTGTCTTGCACAGATACTTTGTACAAGTACACTGAGGTATAGGTGACGTACCTTTGTATGTTTTTGAAAGTACCAAATCAAGTGCTTCAAGGAAGATAGAATACCTTGTTTTCAGGCCTTATTATTGTCTAGAAATAAAAGAGGTAGAAAGCTATATAATACTGTCAATATTGAGGCAACTCAGGACATGTGTAGGAGCAGAAATGCTGATGTTGGACGTTATTTGACATAAAAAACTGAAGAGTAATTAATTGTTTTCAGACACCTAAAGGGCTGCTGAATAAGTAAACAGGGACTTGAGAAGCTGGAGAAGGATGCCAGAACTCTGTATGTAGGGTTTACATTATATTTTCATCGTAGTTTGGTAATTTCTCTTTCTATATCTCTGCTTGCATGACTACAAAAGTAGAAGAAAGAGCATGACTTGCGCTCCCTGGTCAAAGAAACTCTGTGTGAATAGGGCTCATTTATTATAATTACCTCTGCATCACCCTGCCATTTGGTCTTCTATCTAGGGAAATGTTGGCTGCTTAGCATCAATTTTTGCTTCAGCTTTCTGCTGTATCCCAGCACCCCCACTACACCATGCAGCAACTAGTTTTGATGTGTAAGCCAACATATGGCCATTAAACTATTGGCTTCAATTACAAACATAAGGACTCAGAAATGTGACTTATTAGCATGAAATTATTAAGTTCCTCCTAGAAATGTGGCTTTATATTTTCAGTCCAACAAAAATACACAAAAACCTACTCACAAGATGCAATTGTCTCAGATGATTCCACTTTATTCCATTTATTGCCATTATATAGACACGGTTCAATAAACCTTCCTTTAATAAAAGTTTTATCAAATTCAAATAATTTGAACTTTGCATTTCTGTGCCTCTTTTTGATATTTTGATAGATGTAATACCTTGATTCAAAAAAAAACCACAAAAAAGCACAAAACTTACAAATCACAGATTTTGAATCTTCATATGTATACAACATGAGGTTTCACACCAATTAATAAAAAAAAAAAGCTATTGAAAGTCCTAAATATTATTCTCAAGAAAGGAAATTTGGATGTACTTTAGCCTTGTGTTGTGGTGAAAACCCATCTAGAGTCTTTTAATTGCTTGCTTAATAGTGACATACCAAGAATGTTGTTTCTTGTAAGCTCTCATCTTGCTTTCTCTACTCTGTGCAATGAGTCTTTCCTGTCAAGTTTATTATTTCCTCTTGGTATTCTCATTAACATTAATCATTAAAACAAGATTGGGCAAAGTGCTGGAAAATCTACTCTAGGGAAAGACTTTATTTAGAAAGCACATACCATTCCACCAAAGTAGTTTAAAATGCTACAGTTATTTCACTGTAAGGTTCAGTGTTTTGAATATTCACAGTATTTGGAGAAAATAATGTATTTTGCAAATAATGGAGAAACTGTCACAGTATTCCAGACAGCCCTTGAAGCTTAATTCTAAGTTCTTAAAATCATAGAAAAATAGAGTGGGAGAAACTAAAAAAATTCTCTAGCTCTTCTGTGTCCCTGAAGCAGGATTAGTTATAATTATGTATTTCTGATGGATGTTGTCTTCATATATGTTTAAAATATTTACTACCTCCTCCATATTAAAAAAAAAATTATAAACCATAAATTAATATCTTTCTCTATATGATATATCTTTTATTTTGACTTGTAGCTGGTCCTAAACTCTCCCTCATCTAATGTATCTTGGAAAATAATTATCAGCTTTCTTTTTATAGTACTTAATGAATTCACATAATGAAAACATGCTAGCAAAGATAGTTTGGTGGAAGAGTTAGACACTAAGAACAACCTGGTTTGCTGCTCTGAAAATGAAAAGAGAAAGAAGAAAGAAGAAAATATTTTGTATTTTTATTTTCTAGTTTTCTTAACTTCTGCAGAGTGTGACTGAACAAACATTAAGCCAAAATGGGGTTTGGCATAAATTTTCCAGTAGTTTTCATTTATGATAAGCTGATGCAAAATAAATTCTAAGCAGAAAATTCAATTGTTTTGATACTAGTTGCTTCCCAATACTTCACAGACATTTCTGTCTCATAGCAAGACCTCTCTTTCTGTTTAAAAAATACTTCACTGAATTAATAATTTTCAATAATGTATCACTTAGAATAGAGGGTTGGTCATACATATGAATGGAAGATGTTTTGTATCAGAAAGAAAATTAAGTGCTGAATACTTTGCCAGAAATAACTGCCTTTGCCTTTGCCTCTCCTCCTCTGAAGCAGATTTATTGTTGCCATTATTCATTCCTGTATGTTGTCCTAGGGAACACTTTTATGCGGAAATGTCACTTATTTTCAGATGCCAGTAACTTAAATTGCTTTACAGTTTCATTAAAAACCACCATTGCTGCTGGCTGCTCAGCAGACATCTCAGCTAGTAAGCTCTGATGTGCTCTTTACAGCCAAGTTGAGAGGCAGTTTTAACTTGTGCTTTCCAGTTTCCCTATAAATAAAACACTTTTAAGAGCTAAATGATCCTGTCTTCTGTTCTTCATTACCAGGCAATGAGTACCTGCCGTTTTCAGAACACTGCAGAACTAAGGGCCTTTTCAGTTTCTTGCGTTTCTAAGCCCCATCATGACAGCCTGTGGCTGTGAGCGTGCACCGGGCTCTCTTAAGCTAGACCTAAGTGCTAGCGTGGCTGCTATCTCTTTAGTTCCTTACACCAGCCAGCTTACTATGAGACTCTGAGTACTTTTCCATTCTGTCACACCAATACAAAACATTTTTTTTTGTCTGTATTTTAGAGAACAGGGATGACAAGATATGCCTTTGACAGTTAACTTGTCACCTGATTGGTTTCTCTGCTAAAATTTATACTAAAATAGACAACATGCTCCTCTGAGTTCAACTGCAGTAAACATTTTCTTATTGGGTTATAACTGTCATTCCAGAAAGAAAAAAGCAGTTTACCTATTTCTAAATGTAATCCAGTCTTATACATTCAAGTGTTAGGTTAGACTTCACCCCAAGCTCTACTTAAATAATTCTTTTAGGTCATTAATTCTTACACTATTGATTTAAAGAAAAGGGTATTGACTAAGAGGGAAGAAGCCTTCAGGATTACCGAATACTAATTCCTGTTAGAAATTAAATTGTATTCCTGATGGATTGAAGTCTAGTATAATAGACAAATCAAACATTTCTACTTTTAGATGATGAGGGATGTAGGCCATAAGTACTGTCAGAAAAATTACCTGAGTAAATTGTAGACTCACTGATCTCCATCAGTACGTTCTGGGTTTGATCCTTAAAAGCCTGAGAGTACATACATATAGGAAATACATGGGGAAGTGTGTTTTATTTATTTGGGGTTTTATTTCTTAATTTTATCCTGTTGGCTTTAAATAATCAAATTACCATGGGTTAAAATGGGTGGAGATCTTTGGGTTTCTTTTTTATTCCTTATACAGTTCTGTGGACATCATAAGCTGTCAGTGAATTTATTTTGAAAACAAACAACACCCATACTCAGGAAAAAAATATTATTACTTCTAAATAAAATGTTGCAAGACTAAAACTTCTTCTAATAAAAGCATTTCAGCTGTTCTTGCACCTGCCTGAGATGAAATAAACTGAGCCTGGAATCAGCAAAGTCTTTGCATGCAGAGACATTGTATGACTTGGTTTGTCATCTCTCCATCTGCTGGGTGGTTAAAAGTCTACTAAGCAGCTTGAGTAGTAAAAGTAAAGAGAATCCAGAGTCTCTGCAAAAAAAAAGACTCTGTCAGTGTCATGCAGCTTGTATTCATTCAATGTAAGAAAGGAACAAATCTCTTGCATGTGTTCATTATACCATAAATTAAATGTATTTGTTTTGTTAAGGCATGTAAAGAATATGATGGCAGATGCTGAGGAATGGAAGCAGTAAAGCGACATCAGTTATTGCCTGGTTTTCAACACATATTGTGCCATGCTGTATCATCCTGGTCTTCCAAAGTGTATGTAAAGTGGGATACAGTGAGTCAAAAATTAAGGTGAACACAGAGCAGGATAACGTTACAGGAACAGGATCACAAATCATATTGCATGATCCAGAGCCTTATGGAAAATAACAATAGCAACCTGTTCTTACATATGTTTCATAATATCATTCTCATTTTTCCTGTTTTATAAGTGGTTAACTTGAGCTATAAACACTGAAGTGACAATGAGTAGACAAGACTTCACTGTGCATCCAACAGAAGTTTAGAAGTTAATCCATTTTAGGTGACACATATTTATATTGTAATAATCTAAATAATCTAAAACTAAAAAGAGAACATTGTTGTGGCACAACTAACACCACAAGTCAGAACCTGGGCAGAATCAAGGAAGACTGTCAAGCCCTTAGGGTTCAAGTGATTTCAAAAACCACAAGAAAGTGTTCTTCGGGAATATAAACAACAAGCAAAACCAGAAGGAAAATACTTGTCTGCTGTTAAATAGGCAAGGTGAATTAGTCACCAACAATGCTGAAAAGGCAGAGGTTCCCAACACTTTCTTCACTTCCATCCTTACTAGCACTGCTAGGTTCCAAGGTCACAAGAGCTTGACTTTTACAAACCGAAGGGCCCTTGCACTGTCCACCTGAGGGTGTCAGCAGAGCTGCTGATGTCACTGCAATAATTTGTGCAGATCAGAAGTCCCAGAAAACTAGAAGAAGACTAGCGTCACTCCCATCTATAAGAAGGGCTTAATTGAGGATTCAGGAATTTATACGCCCATCAGTCTTACTCCTGTCTCTGGGAAAGTTATGGAATGAATCCTCCTGGGGTCTATCACAAATCAGATGAAGCATGTGATCATGAAAAACTGGCACAGATTCACCAAGGGCAAACTGTGCTTGACAAATCTGATCACCTTCTATGACAGAGTAAACTGCTTGGTGGACGTGGGGTGACTGGTGGAAATTGTCTACTGGGATTTCTGCCAAGTTTTTATGCAATTTGCTGCTTCTAAAGAAATTGATGCATTGCAGTCTAGACAAGTGGTCTGTGGAGTAGGTGAGGAACTGGATGACCACATCCAGAGGGGAGTGGTAAACAGTCTCTTTTCTTAGAGACAGCCTTGTCACAGGTGGAGTCCTCCAGGGGCTGAGATCAGGCCCAACACTTTTTAGCAACTTCAGAAGAGATCTGGAAGATGCGTGCCCTGATGAAGTTTGTTAACGATACTACGTTAGGCAGAGAAGTGGACACTTCAGACTGGAGAGCCACACTGCAAGAAGACCTGGATAGACCAGAAGAGTGGGCTATCAACAGCCTTATGAAGGTCTGAAATTATGAACCTTACACAAAGACACAGAAAACCATAATCCAGAAATGCAGCACAGGCTAGGAACTACATAGCTGGGGAGCAGCTCTGTAGAAAGTGAACTGGGGGTCCTGAGGGTCAACAAACTCAATATGAGTGAACACTGTGCTGCTGCAGCTAAACATTCCAATGGAATGCTGGGTTACTTCAACAAAGGCCTTACCATAAAAAAGTCATTATCAAGCAGTCTACTGAGTGCTTGTTAGGCCACACCTGAATTACTGTGTTCAATTTTGGTCCCTGCTATGAAAAAAAGATATGTACAGGCTGGAAAGGGTACAGAGAAGCGTTACAAATGTGATCAAAGGACAGGAAAGCCTGCATGTGAGGAAATGCTGAGACAACTGTGTTTGTTCAGCCTTCAGAAAAGAAGGGATAGGGAAGACCTTATCACCATGTGCCACTATTTAAAGGGTGGCTACAAAGATAGAGACTCCCTCTTTACAAGAAGTCACATAGAAAAGACAAGAGTTAAAGGTTCCAAGTTACTCCTGCGGGGATTCCAATTAGACACCTTTTTCTCAATGAGAACAATCAACTGTTGGAATAATCTCCCCATGGAAATGGTGGATTCCCCAAGAGTGGACACTTTTAAGAGCCAGCGTGATAAGCCGTCTTGTGTAGACCATGCTTTTGACAGGAAGGTTTGGAACAGATGATCCTTGAGCTCCTCTTCTAATCTGGTATTCTATGATTCTGTGAAACAGCTCTTTGAATCAGATTCAATATTATTAATCACATGCTGTAAAATGTCTTTCAAGGTGATTTTCAGCCTCAATGAAGCCATTTCTGTGACTTTAAGCCTACTTCTTTCTGCTACCCTGTTTTTAATAAAAAGGCATCATAGGCTCCTTGACATGCCTTGGTGGAAATGTCTTTGGCATCTCTTTTTAAGGTGAAGTGTAGATATATTTTATTCATGTTGACTTCTTCCTACAAACACATTTTAAAAACGACTGGCCTCCTTCCTCTCCTTTTAGTGGCATTTTCCTGGCACCTGCCATTTTTATAGTGTTGTACAAGTTAAGGTTTGTCTTTGTTCATTTGTGTTTGTACACCGTAGACTAAGATCTCCTTACAGTCAGAAATAAAAAATAAGCATGATTATCCACGGCTTATGGGATACATCTTTAAGTAAACAAAAACAGGCATGAAATAATTGACCCATTTTTCTTCAAGCATATCAGAGCAGACTAAGAGTAGCTCCACAGAGATTTGTGAAACGATGTTAACATAAAAGGATAATGAAGATGGATGCACTGCAAACTTTGAATTTGAAGCTATTCCACAATGCTTAATAGTAGAGAAGACAATCCCTGAGGTCCCTTCTGGATGCTTCTACAAAGCCAGTATATTCAGTAGGTATCACTAAAAGGAAATAACTTTCCTTGAGACAGAAACCTAATAATGGTGCTTTCTGGTGAATATAGCTTGAAATCATATGACAAATATGTCATCATATCTTCAATACAATCTAGCTATAAAACACAAAAATGTTTGGCTGTAGGGAATCTAAACAACTTAATCAGCCATATCATTTTTTTATTTTAAAAAGTAAACATATGAGATTTGCTAAAAGATTAAGAACATAATGTACAGTAACTTGAGTATTCATATCGACATGGAATTTGATATCAATATGGAAACTGAAATTTTAGCAATGGTACTTCTCTGCCAGTGTTACATCTACCATGTATGATATGGCAACAATATAAAATTTTAGTAATACTCTCCTATATTATATATGCCCTCCTTATCACTGAAGGAAAAAAAAAAAAAGAGAGCACACCACAAATCAAACTTTGAAATACTACTAATAAAATAATAACCATAATAACATGAATAACAACAACAACAACAATACTACTGGGACAACTATTATTATTACTACTAATATTAATACTACAAATAATTCATTGTCTCCTTTGGAATTAAATATTCATTTATTCTACCTAATATATGAACTTCTGCCATCAGTTGGTATCAAGAAAATGCAGCTGATGTGACACATGTTGTCCAGATTTTAAAGGAACTCTCTTTAGTATTCTTGTGTAAATTCCTGTGAATATAACATTAAAGAGAGTTTATGTATGACTTATGAGATGGATCATACAGTTTCATTAGAAACTGTTATTCACTCTTATTTTTCGACTTTCTGCTTCTTGCTTTTATCATTCCCAAAGATAGTTTGCTAAATGTTTCCCTGATTTCTTTCCTGGCATCATTCAAATTCACCCATGTAGTATATTTATAATCTGTGATTATTCAGGTAGAAAATATTAAGTGTCAAGAAAAGAATCTGAGTGCCAGTTCACAGATCAAGATGAGCTTAAGATTTTAAGAGCAATACTTGTAAAAAGCACCTCTATCCTTCACAATGATGGTCAAAGAATCACATATTTCACTATGATATGCATGATGATCTATATCAAAGAAAATGGGCACAGAAAGCTGATGATTGTTTTTAACCTCCTCACATTACTACTAGTGTCTAACATTTTCAAGACTGGAACAGACAAAAGTTATCATTCTTCATATTTAATTTTTAAAACTCCAGTTAAAGAGGAAAATCTCCCATATAGCTAGAAGATTAAGTTTGTTCCACTTTGTTTCTATTCAGGATTACATCACATCTTCCAACATGGCAGAATTTTAGTCCTGAAAGTGCCTTTATCTGCACTTGAATAATAAAACCTTGTATTTCATCAAAAGATCATGTTTTATACAAATAGTACCAAATAAGGGAGAGATAGAAATTCTTCCTCATTCTAAAGAACAGTCCCATTTCTGGAAGGGACCATTAGCAATGAAACAAACATATTTATCATGGTGTACCAGAAGTAAGGAAAATAAAGTTTCTCAATATTTGTTAATTGATTTTGTATTTAAATATCAACAAGGAAGATAGGAAGAAGATTATTTTTCCTTAGAAGAGAGAAAGGAGAAACAGGGCTTGTACAGAAAATCAATGCAGCAAATTTCTCACTGTTAAAAAACTTCAGGAATCAAGAGTGGAAGCGATGTTCAATAGAATTTCCATTTTAACTGTGAAAAACCTTAGTAAGTAGCTTAAACAGCAACCTGACTTAAACTTCTGGAAACATCTGACCTACAGTAGTCATTTCAACCTGCATAAGGACCAAGAAAGCTTTTTATACTCTTAGGTTAAAAACAACAAACAAACAAAAACCCACCAAAAATGCAGTCTGAGATGACTATGCAGAAGTAATTGACATGAAAACCACAGGAACGTTTTTATTGAATAATAGACAAAATAATAATCATTTTCCTTTGGAAGTTTCGATTTCAGTGTTTGTGATACCCTAAGGGACTTGATTACTGTAATGATTTCCTGTAATTAATGCAAAAAGGTGTCTTGTAGGGTTTGTGGGTTTTTTTTTTCTCTTTTTTAAATTGAGGAATTACGTTTCTTTTCTGATGAAAGGAATCCTCAAAACAGATCCAGTTCACCCCCTGCTAATTAAGAAACAAATTAAGAAGGTACATAGCGGTTATATGAACACAGAGCAAGGGAAATTATGCGTAATGCTTTCTTTCCTCAAAGATTTTCCCCTCCAGCCTTGGGAGGAGATAGATAGTTTCTCAGTCAACATCACAGGGACAAGAGGTTGCCCTGGCTGCCGGGCAGCGTTTTGCCCTCCCTTGCCCAGGCTTTCCCCGGGGCTCTCGCCCGCCCGCCCGTGGCTGAGGGGCTCAGCCGTGCCCTGCGCTGGAGTCGCTGGAAGCGGCGGTGTCCGGGCGGGGCAGCCCTGGATGCTCCACACAGGGACACCCCGGCACAGCCCCCGGTGCTGCCGCCACCGCCAGGGCACCTGCTCCCAGTACAGATGCAGGAAATAAGTAAACCTCCTCTGCAGGAGGCAAGTATTTTTAGAGATGGTAGATGAAATATCCTGGTATCTAGATTCTCAGAAGCTGCAATATCATAGACCTATTGAAAAAATCTGTAAACAAACTTTCTTCATTCACAATTGCAAAGCTATAGTTATTCCTTCTTTCTTTTAAAGGTAATAATTTGTATTATTTATTGCTATTATTTCATTATATTACAGTATTTTCACTGTAAAATAACAAAAACAATGAAGAGACCACATGAAAGAGGAGATCAATAAAAAAGGCTCATCATAAATCTGTAAATAAAACAATGTTGTGGGGAAAATATCCCTACTTGAAAAATACACTGATGCAACCAGTAATGAAAACAATAGATATATTAGGATCAACAATACCACTGCTTGCAATCAATATGCAAATGCAATTTCTGTGCTCAAACAGGAATACCGTGTGGAGCAGAATACTTATGAACACACATGATTAGGCACAGCTTGTGTAAAGCTGACCACTTTCATTACAGGAGCATTATGAAATGAGAGCAGGGTACATGCAGGATCCACGTTTGTCTCTTAAATCTGGAAACTTATATATATAAAATCAAGCCGAAATTTCAAGATGCCAAACTCTGATATTCAAACACCATTATCGGCAGTTGCCTCAAAAGTAATTTTATCATCTTACAAACCATTTGATTTTAATGCAGTAATATAGTTTTGGGTTTGTTTTTTTTGGTTGGTTGGGTTTTTTGTCTTCTTCTTTTCCCAGATGGTTTATCATTTCCAGATTTCAGTGCCCACAGAGGCTGAACTTTGCTCTGAAGACAGGAGGCCTAAAAGCTTTCATTAAGAATTAAAGAAAACACAAAGTGAAAAAAGGTTAAGATTATTCCACATCGCAGTACTCAGGAATCCAAGATAAACATATAACATCACGAAGTTTCTAGAAAAATTTTGAGGGCTAGAGGCACTGACTTAAATAATACACATACTAAAGGAGGAAAAGGAAGGCAACAGATTCTGATTTTCCTTTTGAGAAGGTATTTCTGTCAGTTGAAACATAAGATCTTAAACATCATGTCATATCAGTGATGCCCACTTCATCTTCTGTTTCCACAAAGCTCTTTGCTCAGGCTTCAGCTGGTGTTACATATGAAACACACAAAATTATTTTTTATCTGTCTGGCAGTGACAAGAGACTATTCAACCTAAGATGTCCAGAGCAGAAATTACAGAGTAGAAAACACAGACATTTATAATGTTGTGTTTTCTCTGGGAACTATAGAAAACCTGCCTAAAATTGAAGGTTACCTGCACATTTCTGTAAACTCTCTTCACTCAGACAATTTAATCACTGATGAGCATTTACCAAGCCAAGAAAATACATCTGATATTCCTTTCATGATGTCTCTGACAGTGCAATCTCATTTTCCCTTATATCAAGACAGTCTGCTGCTCTCTGGGATATTAGGGTCTCCTTCAGTTCTGCATTCATTCCTCTCTGGTTTCTGATGTGTTCGCAATTTTACTGCTGTGTAAATGTTATCTTGAAATTCTCTCAAGCAGAAAGTGCAGCGTGCAAAGCCTGTAGCAATACCATGGCACTCTAACCTTACAATTCCCATACCCATACCCAAGTAGCTCCATCAACCAAAATGAAGAGTTGTAAGGAAACAAAACCACAAGAATTTATTCATTAAAATCATATGTTAAATTCTCATTGAAAGACAGTTTAAGAAAAAGGGGAAAATAAGCTTCTTTTAAAGGAAAGAAAAACAGCTATGTTTCTAATTTCAAAGGCTTTCATTAAATGAAAGCTACAAACTTTTGACTGAGGAATAAGTTAGTTAGTTGCTCTGTTCTTAATAATGGCATTAATTACAGCAGTGCTTAAATTATCTACTGATATTGGACCAGTAACTTAATATTTATAAAGAATAATTAACAGACACAAAGTTTATGTATACAGCATGGCTATAAATATAAACAATACTTCATGTGTATATATTCTAGAAGTATTTTCTGGTTTTGAGAGCTATCTAAATACCTGTTAAGAAAACATATATAGGAAACAAATTTGATCGTGTCACTCAATCTTCATACCTCTTTCTGACAGTTTCTATATTATGCCTGGGTTTTGGCTAAAGCAGATAATGTATTTAATATAAATACATAAAAATACTGAGGACATACTTTGGCAAATAATGGGAGAAACAAGTGTGTTTTGGAGAACATCTTCACTGCCCATTTTCATTGGGCAATTAATGTGTTTGTATGTAAATTAATATTCTTGTATTCACTGGGTCGCAGTTGTTCAATAGATATTCATCTTCTATGCTCCTGAGTGTAGCCTGACACTTCCCCTGAATTTTTACTGCAGCTGCATGAGGTTACCTGATTTTTTTTACTAACAAATGAACATAAACGAATCACCAGAGATCTCAGAGACTAGTCGGTCTCTCCATCTCTGTTACAATTTCTAAAAAAAAATGAAAATTATATCAAGAGGATAGCAAGCCCAAATTTCAAATCACAATGTTTTGCTCTGGATAACAAGAAGATTTAGGCATTGAAATCTTTAGACTGCATTCAATAAAATACAAATTCACTATCCACAGTTATATTTCTATTTCTAGCCCTATATCTGTGAACTCTGATACTATGCTACATGTTCAAGTTGTCAAAGCTGCAGAATTTCATTCAGGCAACAGTATCTTAAAGAAATGTGGAGGGTGCTATTGCAATTTGAACTATAAAGCTCCTCACTTTTTAAGAGCAAGTGCCTCTACTAAATATAAATCCCCATACAGTCAACCTGGTAGCCTGTGACTGTATGCAGGACACATTCACTGGGTTGTGTGGCTTGGAGCCAGAGTTCAGCCATGACCCTGTCTTTCCTCATGCCCTCCTATCAGCAGTAGGAGGCTAAATGCTTTCTGTGACTTTGACCCAAGAGCTCTGCTCTTCAGACACACAATATAGCCTCATGTTTAGGACACACTTCTAGGAGTAGGATCTTAGTTAAAGCTGTTCTGGTTTTAAAAATCATACACACTTAAAATAATGCATTTTATTTCCATCAGATTGTTAAATTTGTAGATCATATACACTGGATCCACCTAAATATTTTGTAAATCTATAGTGATTTTAGTTATTCATTATCTTTACTATAATTCTTATAGCAATAAGGAAAGGATCAAGGCTGTACTGCACTAGGCACTACAAAGTAGAAAAAAAACCCTATTTCTTTTATTTCTCTATTTTCCTAATGAACTTTTGACAAAAGTGGGTATGCTATGTGATCAAAATTTACACTGAGAGAAAAGGAATTAAAAATATTTAGAACATGTGAGCTCGTTCAGAGTAAAAGCATAAAGTCAGAACTACCTTAATGAATAATGAGTAAATTCACTTGCCTCTGTCTAACAAACAGGCAAACTCTGTTTGAATACCTGTGTTCCTGAATTACATCATTGGTTAAAACCATTGCAGAAACATAGACAGATTTGTGCTGTCACACCCAGGCTTTGCATAAATCCCTTCTGTGGCAATTTTCTTCCTGCTATCACAGTATCCACCAGAAACTAATGTATACAGACCTGTGCTACCTCTAAATCCATGTTACACTTTATAATCACCTGCAACACTGATCTTTGCTTGTCCAGAATCAAAATCCTCCTTTTAAGCCTGAAATTTAGAATAAATGCTCCTCTTGAGGAATTATAATGATGCATGTGATATTACTTTTTATTACAGTGTAAGGAACTCTAAATTTCATTAATTTTTTCACTTCTCTTAACCACAGAACTAAATGATGCTATGGAATCAACAAGTCACAGTTCATATTTCTAAACATTTCTATTATGACCATACATCTTTCATGATCTCAACCAGGCAGATGTTTTTCCACAATACCTGAATTTCTACAGGGTAAAAGGTTGTGTTTTGGAGGGACAAGGTGCTATGTCACATTCCTGTCCTGTGAGGACAAGGAAGAGTAAATCTACTACCTGCCAACTCGCCTTCAGAGTTTGTCCCTCCGGGACAAAAGTTAGCAGGGGACTCCCCTAGTGCCACAGGATGCATACACTTAATTCAGTGACAGACATCCATCTGCTGAGAATAGGCACAAGAGGGTGGTGAAAAAAAGCAGGATCTAGCAAACCTGCAACTCCTTTTGACAGGAATTTCATTGAGGTTTTCACCTCCTTTTGGTCCTCTTAATACAGAATGCCCTAGGTTTGTATTTGAGTTTATTTCCTAGGATCCTAATCAATTACTTTTATCTATCTCTGTCTTGTAAAATTTACTATAGTTACTGCTACCATATTTGGCAATCCGCATTACTACTAACTATGTAAACTACCTTATAACTCCAAAAAAATTAATGGGCTGTTATAATAAAAAAAAAGAAATAACTTTCTAAAATTAGAAAATAATGATAATAGTTCTCTAACTTTCAGTTATTCACAAAAACATCCACATGTTAAAATTGCTTTCGTATATGAAGGCTAATGTATAAAAAATAAAGAAAATATTATGAGCAAAATTACCACAGTAATTAGGTATAAAATTATCTAAGTCCTTTAGGAATCTGAATTTCCACTGACTTTGGAGAAAGAATGTAGATGCTTTTGAAAACACTTTTCCAAAGTCACACACTATGTCAGTCATAGAACTAGAATCTCTGGAGTGTCGACACAGTCTCTCAACAAGAAGGCTATCATATTACTATTAGAACAATCATAATTGCAAACAGATTACAATTCAATTAATTGCAAAAAGAGATTTTGCAAAGGAACTGAATTTTAATGAAGTCTATAACATTTTCCTCCTACAAACAATGCATTGAGGAAAATGTCACATGTTTGTATAGAGGTAGAAAGAGAATCTTCCCTTTCAACAGAGCACACTATCATTGACAGTTATGTATTTTGACCAAAACTGTTGAAGGATTCACGTAATGTAACAAAAAGGACAAAAAAATATAATTTTTTCTCAGTAAATTAACTTACTGGTCTGGGAGAAAGTCAGTAATAATTACAAATTATCCACACATATGTACTAGTCCGTAGGGTTAGGAGAAGGAACACTGAAGCATGAGACAATTTGAACAATAAATCCAGTTAATAAGTTATTAAGAAGTCAAACAAAATCTTTTAAATGGTAGTTGGCTCCCTTCTGGGGGAAACTGAGGGCCCCATGTGCTGACCAGACCTGTCCTGCAGGGAAGTAAGAGATATCATTAGAAGACTCCCTGGACTGATTCAGCTCTCTGATTATTACCCTCTTCTGATTTTCCAGGTCAGCAGTGATGAGACTGAGAAATCCTAGGGCAATGAAAAAGGACTTCAGGGCACTGGGACAACTGGTTAAAGATACAGGAGCACAGCTGAAGTTTTTTCTTAATCCCTCCAGTAGCAGGAGGAGGAACAGCAAGAGAAAGAGAAAGGAACAGGAGAACCCACCTGATGAACACAACGTTTGAAGACAGGTGCCATTGGTGGAAATTTGGCTCTTTTTGCCAGAGGTGTTCACACAAGCACCCTCTCATACAATTAAATTAAACAAGACAGTGCTCTCTGGACTTAAAAAATTTCAGTATTGTCATCCTTATTTGTTCAATTATATTCAAATTCCAGCAGCTGTTTTTGTTGAGGGAAACAGGAAACAAATTAGGAGCTGAGAAAAAAATCCATGTAAAACTCATAGTTTTCATATGAACATTTTTAAAGGATTTATTCTAAACTGAAAAGCCAAACTATGTCAGTGAGCAAGGCAAATCAGCAGTGTTTTGCAAAAGATTCAGGGATTAACCAACAACACCAAAAACTGAATTAAAAATTCCTTTGGCAGAACACCACGTCCACCACATTGGCATAAATGCATGACCTTCACTGTCTGGCTTTGGAGTCTTAAGCCATCCTAACGCCGGTTGATTTTTCATGTTTATTCCTGTTAATAGGTTGCTGGGATGTTTATTAAACAACTAATTGTGTTCATTCTTTTTCTTTGTTTCCAATCTGCTTTCAGTCTGTTAAAAGCGGAAAAATGTTCTGTCAATCTTGTCATTATTATGAAACCAAGAACTAAAGCATTTATAAAGTTTTTGATCAATTTGTATTATTGCTCAACTCATATAAACTTCAATAAATAAGATCTGAAAATAATTTGGCTTCCAAAACAGGATTTTTTTGCTAATATTATTTCAAACTGATGTGGATAAACTGAAATAATCTTACTAAATGCGAAAAAAATCCGTATCCGTTTAAGAAATTCAACTTTAAAGTGCTAAAAATACTAAATCCAGTCACTGCTCTGGAGCAATCGTATTTACATCACTGTACAAAAAGTTTGCCTTACCAGCTCTGAAAAACATTATCATTGAGTTTCTCCAAGATACTTTGCCTTGGAATTTTATGGTTTGTAAAAAATTGCTTTATGTACTCACAATTATTTATTATCTTGTAGAAAATAAGTCTTCTGTGGAAAATTACTTCTTGCTCAAAACATAGATTCCTCCTGTGCATGTGGAGTTATGTGCATTTTTTTTTAGGTAAATGTATTTTATTTCTCATCACACAATATATGTTCCCTCTAAGGTTATATTTTATTTGGTAGGAGATAGATATTGTTTGCTAGATTCATCAGTTCTATCACATTGATTCAGAAACAGCATAGTAAAGGATGGCAGTTTTAAATGTACATGGTTAACAGAAAAGTTGGATTCACAACTAACACTCCAGTGTGATGGTGTACAATGTGAAAAAATACAATCTGTTGAAAAAATTATTTTTGATTTGAAAATAATCTCAACTTCCAAGAACATTCCATCAAAACTTTCCAATATTGGCCTGTAATTGCTTTTAGATTTTTTTTTTTAATTCTTCTGCAGTGCCCCTTAAAACTAGGAAAAAAACTCAAAAACCAACAAAACCAAAAAGCAAAGCCTTAAAAATATCCTAAATAATTCCTTCTTTTTTTTTTTCCCCTATCTCTGTGAAAAAGGAGTTTTGTTTGATTTGATCCATTCCTACAAATATTTCATTTTTCAGTGACCTGGCACATTCTGACATTCTCATATTGTAAATGCAATGCTACGGATATTTAAACAAACATCTGAATGGAAGACTGCATATACTGATACAATAGAGATACTTCTTACTCAGAACTAATTTTATCATGACACATTGAAGAATGCTAAAATAATACAGATTGAAACTGAGGGACAAGGGCCAATAAAATGAAGGTGCAACAGATAATAGATAAAAAATGCTCAATAATTCTAAGTTATACAGAGATGAAAAATAAAATCTGTTCCCGTGAGTTCATCAAAACTGTTTAGTCCACCCAAAAATAGTAGCAAAAACTCCTTTTCTGCTTCCAAGGTAACTAATAAAGTTATAGTACCAACCAATATGTAGTTTGGACTAAATACTTTCTCATGCACACAAGCACAGGTATTAGGTGGACTACCTGGGTCAGGGTCTATAAGCAGACCTAGCTTCAGATCTGCTCTAGCAAATTAACTGTCACATCAGATGGACAGCCAGGAGAGAAGGAAGAGGGTTATGAGATTTTCCACTTAAGGGTCTAAACACTAGATTGAAACAAGTGACCTGATAGCTATGGTCCTGCTGTCTGTGTTTTATATCAGAGGTCTGTAACGCCAGACTTACTTTTACCACAGACAGACACCATGAGCATGGGAAAAAAAAATAGAAAAACTTTTATGAGAAGGAGGAGGAGAATTTGGTATCAGCCAGAAGCAGCAGATGTTACTACTGCATTTAGACAAATTCCTTTCTTCAAAATTCTCCCTGACTCACTTTTATCCCCTATTGTTGCTCCATCTTTGTCATATCAGGACAACCCCGTCTGCATCCTTCACACTTGTGGTAGTGACAATTCAATTTGCTTTTAGTGAAAAGGATATCTTGAGCCAAATCCAGCTATATACTGGCTCAATGTCCTCCTTGGAACAGGTGAAGTACAAAAGGTGAGACTGTACTTCAGTCCAGAATAATTGGCTGAGCTGGGAGAAGGAAATAGGGCATGTACACTTGGCTTTGACAATTAATAATATTCTCACTCTTATCCACTGATATTAAGAAAGTTTTTATGTACTTCAGTGGGCACTTGTTTGATCCCAAACTACTTAGCTAAGAAGATTTTTTGTCTCTGAGTTTCATGCCTTGCCTTGGCTTGTGTCTTATATAAAACAGTCTGTGCGCCATCTACTTTTGAAGACTCCAGGCATAGATTCTATATAGCATTAAGGGTTTATGTTTGTACCACCTCTGTTTTGTGAGGATCCCTCCCTCCACATAGAGAATATACAAGAGTTTAATTTAAAAAAGGAGGCAGAAAATAACAGAATCGCTTCCTTGTTGCAAAGCAATTAATTTAGTGACTCAAATCCACTTGTAATGGTCTTTTTGTTATTTTTCCTCAGTCACTAGAAGCCTCACATCCTTCTCCACATACAAAATATCAGTGTTTGTTTCTTTGACTGTCCATTGAGCATTTGAATGATAACCATTCATCAGTCTCTGTGCATGGATTTGGAGCTAGGATTGTAATGCAGCAATCATCTGTGTAGAGTCAATTACAGTAATATTCTACTCAAGAAAGTTGATAATGGAACCTTACTTATTTATATGTTTTGAACAAGACATTTTATTTTAAGTTTTAGAGAATTACACCATCATTAATATTAACCAGGAATATTTTTATTTTATTAAATTTTTGAATTATATTTGCTAGTTCTAATTAGCTGGTTTTATTGTCATAATTTTTAAGGATTTCTATTAGTTCAGGGAGGGAATTTAATTAGAATATGATACTATTTGATACTGCAGGGAGAATTTAGATTCAGTAGGTAAAATTAAATAACATAATGCTAGCCTTTGCAGTGTTTTTCAAACTATTTAATTAGACAATTACAGTTTATTTAAGCTGTGGATGTTATTTACCATGAGATATAATTCCCAATGTGGTTTGATTCTGCTGATAGGTTCCAGGTTTGTTCAGACGGTATTTGGACTTGGTGACTTTGTCAATCTCCACTTTAAAAAGGTTTGCCTAGAGGATAGATCCTACAATGCCACTGGTTTTGTGTATATTCCTGTATTCCAGTTTAAATTCAATGTTCCACGTGATTTTAATGAGCATTCTTACTACTCTGTAGTAAAACATATCTGTTGTCTACCCAACTTGGTTTTCTTCCAGTCCGTCCATTCTTAAGAGAAATTTTCAAGATTACAATGAAAATAAACAAAAACAATATATGAGAATCTGCAGTCCTTCTTCTGTGAGTAATTTAGTATGCTGTAAAGAAATTGTATTAATTCTCACCCTTAAAAAAAACCCTTTAACCACAAAAACATGTCTGGTTTTTTCCTAAAGCATTCAAACGCAGCTCAGTTTAAGAAACAAAAGCCAGCTGAAGAGCTATAATCACTAAGAAAGGTAGAAGCCACAGTCTTTCACCCTTTAAACAGTCTTGTACATGGGAGCAAGAATTCCTATGGTCTTCTTTTGTCCTGAAAGGTGTATGAATATACTGCTTCATTGTATAGGGAATGTTGTATTGCTTTCGAGTTTCTTAAGGAATGAGAGTTAATTCAAGCTGAGTATTCCTGTGATTAAAAAAAAAAGCCAAAAGCACATGACCTTTCATAGTAGGCTGAGACCTTGTCCTATGGTTAAATGAGCAGCATAACAGGCTGCAAGAGAAGGAGAGTAGCTCTCTCCCTGCTCACAAAGACTTTCTTGCTATAAGAGTGAGTGAAAGCTGCAGTTCATGAACGCTGCTGCTGGAGGTGCCCTTGGGGCATGCAGCTCTAATTCCCCTTATCCCATAGTGAGGAGTTGCATCCTAAGGGTACCTTTCATGTAATTTGCAGCTTAGCCTGACTCGCAGTTTGGTGACAACCAAAAAGGCTGATCCCACAGCCACCTCTCTCTTAATAACAAGGCTAAGTGCTCTTTGCTCTACTTTCTAACTGCTCCTCATCCCACTGAGAAAAAGAACTCTTGCCCTTTCAGTGAGCCATGAAACTCTCTCTCTGTGGCATAAAATCATAGAATCGATTGGGTTGGAAAAGACCTCAGAGATCATCAAGTCCAATCCTTGGTCCAACTCCAGTTCGTTTACTAGATCATGGCACTAAGCACCATGTCCAATCTCAGTTTAAAAACCTCCAGGGACAGTGAATCCACCACCTCCCTGGGCAGGCAATTCCAATGCTAGACCACTCTCTCTGGAAAGATTT
>VYXB01003823.1:5651-28347 GCA_013397135.1 Pachyramphus minor
CAAAAAGGTATAAAACCTCTGTTGTTTGAATAATAAACGAGATCTGCGTTAAAACCATATTGGTTCCCGTGCAGTTACTCCGTGCCCTCTCTGCAACAGTAGATACCATTTTTTTCATCAAGGTCTGCTGTGGCCTTTTGGAGCATCATATTGAAAAAGAGCGTGAATAGAGTTGTTGCAAGAACACAGCCTTGTTTGACACTGTTGGTTATTTGAAAGGGCTCAGAGAGTTCATCGCAATATCTGACTTAACCATGCTGGTCCTCATGGAGCAGGATGATCATTTTAAGGAACTTGGGGGGACATCCTAAATGTTCCAGAATCTGCCACAGACCTTTTCTGCTCACAGTATCAAAAGCTTTGGTGAGATCGACAAAGGTTACATAGAGACCTTTGTTCTGTTCCCTGCACTTCTCTTGCAGTTGCCTGAGCATGAATGCCATGTCTGTGGTGCTCCTATTGGCTCTGAAACCACACTGGCTTTCAGGTAGAAGTTCTTCTGCTACAGCAGGTATTAACCTGTTCAAAAGAATTCTGGCAAGGATTTTGCCAGCAATGAAGAGCAGAGTAACGCCTCAGTAGTTTGAACAATCTGATTTATCTCCTTTCTTTTTGTACCAGGTGATGATGACTGCGTCACAGAGGTCTGATGGCAGTTCACCTCATTCCCAACCATGCACCACAAACTCGTGGAACTCAGCATGGAGTGCTTGACCGCCAAGCTTCCAGACTGCAGGTGGGATTCCATCAACTCCAGCTGCCTTGACAGGAGAGGGGCCAGAACTATCCAATGGTAAGGACTTCTCACTTATTCAGTATGGAAATGGCTGAAGGTGGAATTCAGTGAAGAAATGAATTCACGTAAGAAATATCTAAAGAGCAATGGTTCTCACCTTTGTGAAGTCCCACTAAAAATGGTGTTTGCCCCTACACGTGTGTGTCTGTGCGTGTGTGTGTGCATTCACAACTGAGCAGAAATCCAAACACTTAGATCATTATTGGGGCAGAAAGAAACCAATACCTGCCTTTGTTAAGATGCATAAGGTTAGTGCAAAAGATACAAAGAAACAAAGTATTTATTGTTAAAAGCTTTTCTACGAATCACTCGGCATCATACAATGAAGACATGGTGGCTACAGAGTAGAGGGAGTCTCTCTCTTCCCCCCATCCTTTATACACATATTTGCTCACTGTCACAAACCCACTGTTGTATTTTTTAAATGAAGTTCCTTTCTTCAATGAGATTGGAAAAGATCATACAGGATCTGGCAGAACATTCTATTAAACAACAGAGCAGTTACAGAAAGGAGACCTCTTTCTTTAGGAAAAAAGAGTTTTCTTTTCCTCGTCATCCCTTTGCACTGCCATAAAAGGGTTCTCCACACAAAACCAGGCCAAAAAGCCCCAAATACCTGATTAGCATTTTCTCAAAATTGGGAGCCCTAGGATATGCACCAATATTCATATATGCACTAATATTTTCTCTTGGCTTCCACAGGATAAATTCTAAACAATGTGATTTAAAAAACCTGCCAGCTGAGACAATGCCTGCACTACAACTACCGACCTGCTACACTGAACAACTGAATCCCTGCTGATAACAGTGGAAAATGTTTTGACAGTGTGTCTCAAAGTTATTTGCAGAACTTTTGGTTCTGTCCTGCATGCCAGTTTCCAGGCTACACACCAGCTGAGCCTGGCTCTCCCACGTTCTCTCCCCCTGTACACACACACACACATGCACACAGAACACACCGACTCACATGGACTGTGCTATTTCAACAGTACTCTGCACATTACCTTGTGCTATGTCTTACTGGCACTTCAGTGGCACCCTGCTCCATCTTTTTATTGCCTTTTCCACTGTTGTATTTTTCTCTTTATTTCATAATCAAACATTTGTTTCCCCTTTAATCTCTATGAAACACTTGATCTGAGTCCTGACTCGTGGCCATCACACAAAAGACTAAAAAGATTGTTTCTAACCTGCCATGTCAACACTTCCGCTCCAAGATGTTTTTCCTTTCTACTGGTACTCCAGAATTCTGTTGAACCCATTCCTAGTTTGATGATCTATTTTCTAACAGTCCATATTATCATCTATACAGGAACTACTTCTATGCACAGAATGTTTCTTTTTAAGTATGCATAGATTTGTATTATAGTGTGGCAATAAGACCCTAAAACATCTTCTTATCATCTTTTATACACACAAGAAGACAACCATCCTGAACTTCAAATTAATTTCTCATTCACAGTCTGCCACAATTACCTGCCTGTCCAGTGCCACTACTTTTCCTTTTCTTACTTCCAAGCAGCACTCGGTCTAGTTCCTTGCAGTTCCTTCCTCCATCATTTCTCTTCAAATAAAATTTCTCTTTGTTTTGCAAAAAAGGAAACTCCCAGCTGCACTCCTGGAACAGAGGACAAAATTTCTCACACCGCCTCTTCAGTAAAAAACCTGAACTGCTCCTGAACACAGGAAAAAGGCATCAAAATATCAAACCCCAGTTTAGCCAAAGGAAAGACACCTGATAACTACTCCTAAGACTCACTGTTAGTGACCAGTCTTTTTATAGACACTGGGATGTAAGAATTTAAATTCTGGATTGCCATCTGCAATGGCTGATTCATGCACACAAACACTTCAGTATAGCATTGCTGCTTAACACAGATTCAGCTTTTAGTGATGCAGTTGTGAACACAGGGCAGCAACACCACATTAGTTTTGTTAATTTGCTCTGAAAGAGACTTGGAACCAGATCCATCCAATTCTACAGAGAGACCCTAAAAGCAGGCTGGACCCCAGTATGTTGCCAGCTGTGGCACATGACTGAAATTTCTCTGTACAATATTTGCCACTTCAGTGGGAAGGCTCTCAAACCCCAGAATTCCCTGGTAGACATCCTGCAGGCATCTATCTCAGTCTCGTTTCCTTCTCGCATCCTTGCATCTTTCTCTGCATTTCCTATTCCTGCAGACTGAACACACCCCCAGAATGTAGCTGCTCTGTTTGCCACATATAGAAAAGAGTTTTATACACCGGGCAGTGTGCACACAACTGACACAGCAGTGGAACAAATATGGAAGCACAGTAGCAAATGACACCCACTGTTTTCCCTCATAATGCTTTCTTGTAGTCCAATTAGTGGTATCTTAAATTAAGCAAGATTTCTAGTCAATCACTGTCTGGCAGCCTCACAGGCCCTCACTATAACCAGTTTAAGACTGCAGGATTTCACACTTAACTGTGAAAAGAAGTTTCAACACAAGAAAATAGAGTTCCAAATGAAGCTATCCCTAGTAAAAGGCCTCAGGAAAAGAGATAAAGCCATACTTTTTCTCACAACATTTTTTTGTGACAGTACTGCCCTCACATGACTACAATCAAAAGTAAATATTCCAAGACATCTCTGAACACAATGGACAGAGTAAAAGCTATGGCGCTACTAATGTGAAAGCAAAGATATTAAATAAAGGGGTAGGAGATTATCTCTTCTGTGAGTGGGCAGAAGAAACTTTTAAGTTAAATTAAGAAAGAAATTGGCAAAGACGGCAGAATAGAAAAGGCAATACTACAGAAAAATGCATTATTTAGAAGAGCTGCCTTCCTTCCATACCACATGTGAATTTGATTCTCTTTCCGAGGAAGTGAAAGAAAGCAGGTGAAAAGAAGTAACCTAGAAGAGGACTTTGAGTGCCACATCAAACGGACAGTTATATTTTGGCACCTGCTTTTTGGGCTAAAATTCATGTCGGGCCTTTAATTACAACTGACCTGTGCACTACATAAAATGAGGAGGGAAGGGATTTAAGGAAGATGTCCCTGCTTCCAAGTAAATGTGCTAAAGTCCCGTAGTCTGAATTTGTTGTACGTTTACAAAGAAGATGATTTACAGGGGATATGTTCTTTGTGCTATTTAAGGCTGATAGTGCTTTATAACTCAAGAACGTCCCACATAACCAGCACATATCATGTATGGGGGAACTAAATAATTCATAGTAAGAGGCAGTTCACCTATCATCAAAATGTGAGACCAATCCAGGGACTCTGTTAACATCTTGAAGAAAAGAGAAAACTACCATGTTACACGAAATTAAGCTTCTCGGATTCTGCACCAACAATTAGGAAGTTCTTTTCAGTGATGAATCCCGCAGGCACACACAGAGAAACATTTAAGAAATCTGATACTTCACATATATGCTCCTTGTTAATAGCTGCTGTGTTCAAGCAAAGCACCTTTATGTTATTTTCATTTTCTCAGAATGCCTCATTTGTTGCTATTACCACTGATATTAAGTATGCCTAAGAAGCTCTTATTCCAGGGATCATCCTCTTGGTAAAGGACGTTGATCATACCCATCTAGTGATATGTGATACAGTCTACTTTTCACTGCCAAGACATTGGGAAGAGGAAGGAATTGCATCTGCAGGAGATGTCCTGACTGTAGGTCTTTGTTTGAGAGGGGCTCCACATTCCAGAATGAAAATCCTCCTAGCTGTTCTTTCAGATGGTGAGATAGCTTCTTTCAGTGGTCCAACAGCTGGAATAAAAACTGTCTTCAGGAGTATAAAACATTCCACAGCTAATAGAAAGACTACCTTGTCTAATTCCAGATAAGTTACTGTTTGAGACTCTCGGGTACCGTAGAATGAGAACATTTATTTCTCTAAATCTGTAATCTCCTAGAACACCTATCTCAACCTTCCCCATCAGTGCCACCCATGACTCTAAGCTTAGCCCATTAGGATTTGCTGTGTAGTGTCTGAACTTTCCACTAAAACGTAACAATGCGCGTTGATGAATGAACCTTTAGTCTTCTTTCACACTGACACCTGTATGATGCTGCCTCTGGCCTCAGATGGTTTGACACACCTGCCATGGGCAAGATTTTCAAGGGTCACTCTAAAGCTGGTGTTCTGACTGGTGTGTTGATGGTACATTCCCACCCAGTCAGGAAGCAGGTCCATGTGTAACAGTGAGCTAGTAACACTGAAAAGTCCACTGGTTTGGTGGTCATGATGCCAATGGGATCTTGTGAGCAGGACTTATGTGTTACGCACTCCCAGAGATTGTTCCAATTCCTGTCGGCGCTGCTGGATCTGAAAGAAAAAGTACAGTTCAGCAGATTCAATTCTTCAGTGGCAGAAGACGCGTTTATAAGCCAGCACTGTGGATACTTCTTTCATACCTTGCAGTAGAAATATCTGCTCACAGCCTCTTGAGACCATGGCTCGTGATAAAATTCGGCTCTCCGTTCTTCCTCTGGGTTTCCAACAACATCAGTCATTACCTGTGACAAAACCAACATTTCTCACTATAGCTCTTCTACCACATAGACAAACTTTCAGATTTAGGTAGAGTCAAAATTTATCTACATTACTACATAAAAAATGTTTAGAACTTTTCTCAAGGCCCAAAGCAAATGGACAATGTGTGCTTACTACCAAAACAAGATCACAGAATCATCAAATGGTTTGTGTTGGAAAAAGGGACCTTAAAGCTCATCTCATTCCACTCCCTGCCATGGGCAGACACCTTTCACTACAGCAAGTTGCTCCAAGCCCTGTACATCCTCTGGGAATGGGGCAGTAGGGGGTTGGAACCATTCTATGATTCTATAAAAAAATAGAATTCTGGTGACTAAGTCTCCAGCATCACAAAATCATAGGAAAGTATCAAGTTATTAGCATATTTTGCAGAGCAGTATTGTGCAATCACAACTCTGATGCCAGCAGGGCAGAACATCATGGAGAAGGCTCTTACAGGACTGGTTGTTGGTCGGGGAAAACTCTGAACAACTGTTCTATGTATGCAGCTAGAGAAGCCCCATAACACTTTTGTTTGAAAGCTCCTCCAGCCAAAGACTGCTTTATTTAAACATTCTTTCAGATGCTATCCCCTTTTGAATACAATATAAATAATAATAATCCTAATCTCAACAGTAGATTTTTGTAAGACTATTGACTAACAAATGAGGCATTTACATATGAAAGACACAATGATTTTAATAAAATAATTTCATGGATTAATATGACTGATTTTGAGGTATCTTGGTTAAAGATGGAAAATGTGAAACTTTATGAAGAACAAATTATTCGTTTTGCTGTCAAACAACTGAACTTCTTTACATTCTATTTCTAGCATATCTCAAAGATAAACTCAAAGGCAGTTGACATTTAACCTGCCTATTTCTTAAATAAGATTAAATTGTGAACTAACAAAACACCCCAAAATTGTCTTCCTGTACTATAGGATGCTCCTGTTGAGATTTATATAGCTTTGATTTTACAGAGTATATCAACACAGCCCTGCACTTCAATTTTACTGTGTGACCACAAATCCACCTACCACCCCCACCAGGCACCATTGTTTCACTGGAAGTGGAATACAACCTAAACTGTTTTTCCTGCATACTGTCTGCTCTGGGATTGCAGTACTCCACTAATTTTCTGTCTTCCACCAAATATCCATCCTGGATGTTTGGCTATACACTCTATATACATTTAGATAAAATTTTTCCATTCTGGTTCCACTATTCATTCTTTTTCAAACCTTATCTCACCTTAAGATCCCTACTTTGGGACCGGAGAAGGTCTTGGATGTATCCTTTGGGATCTTTGGAGAAACTCAGCATGAAATCACGTTGTATTTTTAGTTGATTTATGGACTCAATTGTCTCATGAATCTGACAGTAAAAAAACCCAAAATATGTTAGTTAATTTCTACCATTCTCCAGTGACTCTCAGGACTTCTAAACTTTTTCTTAAGAGAAAGGCTAATAAAGTCATGCTGGCTGCAAAAAGAAGTGGAGTGTGAACAGTGAGAAATCGGGAGTATGGCAGGTTTATAGAAAATGAATCATATAATCAGAAGTATTATGAAGGAAATGAGCATTAACTAGCAGGGAAGAATGAAGAATGAAGAGAAGTCAGGGTCCTGTAATGTTGCTGGATATCAAGATCAAGGATGATCAGTAGGAGGACAGTTAATGAATCATCTGCACATATGCCCACAGAGAAGCAAACTTTTGCAACCCTGTTCTTCTAACATTCTACTTTGAGATAGTAAACCTATCTTGTCTAGTTTCATGTATTTATCTTTTTTGTCAAAGCAGCTAAGGGGGTCAAGCGCACAGGAGAAAATAATCCTCCCCTGACTATGCCATCAAGGCCACTAGTATAGGTACTACATGGTAAGTTAACAAAAGTGAGCTGCTGTCAACTTAGAATCATTCCTTCTTTGGGAAAACACTACAGCTGTGTGGAGTGAATTCCACCGGTATGAGCCGAGTTCCCAGGAGAGGATCTGTGTCAGCACAGCAATGCGAGGCACAGAGGGGTAACAGCAGCAGCCCGTGCCTATCCACCCAGAAGTGATTTTAACTTCTCTTATCACAGCTTGCCCTGTGCTGTAGCAAATGACCAAAAAAGAGGTGAGACCAGACACAGAAAAAGGTGAGCTGGACTGGAAACAGAATATCGCCATGCGTGCTGCTTGCAAGCTTATATAGGCTGGGAACCAACCGACTTGAGCAGATGCCCTGCTGAAAAGGAAGATGCTGCAACAGTTACCAGAATCCACTGGATTGCTGGTGTCCAGACTCCCTTTAAAATTGCATGAAGACCAGAGTTTAACATATTTGTTTGTATTAGAGGTAAACAAACAGAAGCTGGGCCTTGCTCTGAGAAGCCACTTTCGTTTACCCACAAGGGTCACAAATCAGCCATTGACACGTGGTAGAAGCTGGCCAACAATGGCAAGAACCCTTAATACAACCTGCAGAGCCCACCAAGGCCCTAAGACAGATACTATTATTTGAAATGCACATGATCCCTCTTTCAATAACACTTAAAACCACCAAACTGCTCCAAGTGATTTTCCTGCCATTCATGTTCCATATTTGCACCTACTGCAGAGAGCTGTTCTGCAGTAATGGATACAAACCCCACACCCGAGTATGAGATTCTGCCAGCTTTGCCTTAGCAATTTAGCAAGATATCATGACCCCTCAATAAAAATTTACAGTCATACAGTTCAGGTGGTTCTCGAATGTCAGGGAACTCATTACACTACCTGTGAAACTCTACTTCTATCACCTGGATAACCATGTCAGGCCCTGGATCTAATCCTGAGTGGGAACACCACTAACCCCTGTGTATCCCCTCTCCATTTGGCTGATTTATCCCTTGAAGGCACATCCCCTTGAGAAGTCCCTGTCTCAAAATATTACTGTCTTTGACATGTGACATCAAACCTATATGAAGCTACACAATGAGTATATGTATCACGGGATACTTTACTATTGGGCTAGTACCTTGTTGTCCAGTGCTGTAATCTCCTGTTGGTTAGCTGTTGAGAGAAGAAAACTACTCATCTGGCCTTTTAATGGGTCTTCAACTTCTACATCTATGTCATAACACGCTGTCTTCTTCTGGTCGTTGGGATCAACACTATGGAGAGTACAACATGAGAACAGCCAAAATGAGTCAGAATAAATATCCATCCAGCCTAGAATACACTCTTTTATAAAGCCTGTTGCAGGTGCTGGGAGAAGAGTGTAAGAACAGGGTATCTTTATATATGTGTATATTCTAGTATATTCTCTCCTCTTTCATCCATCAGATTTCACAGATTTTTAAGCTGGAGTTTTCGTCCAGACCACCAAATTTAAAAGTTACTGATAGACATAGTCTTCTTTAAATTGCCTAATGTCCTCCTGAGACCTATTAATAAGCTAAATACCAGTATCTTTCTTTGGCTTGTCCTGTCCTAAATTTATATTTAATTTGTTGGCATTTAGACTTAACATTTACTTTATCTTTGAAGTTTCTTAACAAGCAAACAGTTTTCAGTCCTGTACTTGGTAAATCAGACTTCAGTCACTGTCACACATAACCACCAGTTCCTTGTCATTTTTCTCTAATGACTACATTATCTCTGAGCACCTCAGCTTTTTTGTGGTCCATCAGAGAGATCACTGGGTTGTGACTGATGACAGTATGTACACAGCTATAAATCTGCATTGTAGCCAAGTTGCTTCTTCATTGCTCTGTTTGCTATATTGAAATGAATCAAAAAGCAAATTTTGTTTTCATAGCCTATGTAATATTTAAACTTTATATCACACTACACATTTAAAATAAAGGATCAAATTTTAAGCATATTCAGAAATTTGTTGTCAATATTCTGTAGGAAATCAAATCACTACATTCAAGTAACAATAATCTTTACACACCCAGAATCAGAGTTTTGACCAAAACCAGAAAGAAGCTTGTGAAGGACTGAAACATCTAAACAGTAAGACTGCAATCTCCAGAAGTCTTTTGTTCCCCTCCTCCACACAGTTGTCACTTAAATACGGCATGTGCTTGAAGTGCCCCAGACAGCTGAAAGATGTATTTTACCTGCTATCCAGAAAAACACTTGTTTTGACAAGGATGCGAGAGTTCAGTATCTTGGTCACAATTGCCTTCTCTGAATCCAGGCATTCTTTGTTGTGAATCTCTGGAGATCTCTTGGTTCCTTGGAAACCTCAGGATAAGACTAACCCCCAAACAGCTGACCCACTCCCAACAAAGCATGCATGGACTGGCCACTGCAGTTGAAACTGTAATGCTGTTGTACACTTTACATAAGAACTCAGTCATTTATAGGATTGACCATGATATCCTTTTTTCTGTCTTTTTGTGGGTTCAAACTCTCATTCCTCTCCCCTTAGGAAAGAAACCAAATCAACTCTCTCAGTCATACTCTAGTAGGAATAAAAATAAAAGTTGTTTTGCATACTTCTAGAGAATCGGTGACATTCTACTGAAAATAATTCAGAATTACACAGACTAGAATGACACAGAGAATGAGCATGCAACAAAGTCCTAGGTACTCACCTAGGACTGAATTCTGGTGCCTGCTACTACAGCTGTTTCTGTACTTTATCTAGTGAGCGTTTTGCACATGACAGTGCTGAGTTGGCTGACCAGCTTACCTGATGATGTGGTTTATCACTATTGGGTCTGGTGGCAGCAGTAGGTTAGTGAGTCTCTGAGGAATTTCAGAAAACTTTAGCCGTGAACAGTCAAAGATCTGCAACACAAGAAACAAAAAAATGGTGTCTGTCCAAAACCTAACTTGCAATTAAATGGGAAAGTAAGAAATCAGCAGTTCATGAGGAAGGTGATTTTGAAAACTGTAATTCAGGTTCCTTGCACAGAATAAATTTTTGGTTGCTTCTGTCCCTGTAAACTGCTGCTATACTTACATCTGGGCTCGCAGACAGATGCATCAGATGATGACAATTTCAGATGTTCCACTTTTGGTTTAGCTGCTGAAGGGCACAGGACATTTTAATGGGACATAAGGATCAACTGTATCAATGATGGGAGAGATGCAAACACTCCCTTTCTCACTGAGGGTTTGCAGCAGCACATTGTAAAGAAAATTTTATTTCATTTTTTTTACCAGAGGAAACATAAAAACAGCTTGCTTTTCTTTTTCCCCAAGGAATGCTTCCTGCAGTATTTTGTGGTAAAGAAAAATACAAGAAAACATTTCTGAATTTTAAAACTATTTGCAATTTATTTTTTTTAAGATTAAGGAAAAATAAACTCAATGTGGTATTACATATTTTTAACCAAAGCCTGAACAGCCTCTTGAAGGAACCCACCCCTTTCTGAACAATAATTCATGGTTACCGTCTCTTCACTATGGTCCAGAAGCTAAACAGAATCATGGACTCATTGAATATCCCAGGTTGGAAGGGACCCACAAGGGTCATCAAGTCCAACTTCTGGTCCTGCACAGGACAACCCTGAAAATCACATCACAAATAGGTACTGACTTCAGAAAAGAAAAATTATTCTGAAAAGGATTAAAAGCTGTAGGTTTTGGAAATTTTCTGTGAGTAACTGCAGTACATTGCCATGAGTCTAGAAACACTCCTTGCACCTGGAATTTTCAGAAATGTAATTATTACCACATTTTTCCCTACTGTGATTTTTAATGCTCTGAACAGGTGAACAGGCTTTTCTCTAAAGGTATTCCTTTTAAACATTTGCCTTAAAACATACCCTTATGTAAAGGCAATCTGTGAAAACGTTGAGGCCTATGCAAATGATAGGGAAACTATTTTCACCTGATAGAAGAGTTACAGTACTTGTATCTATATTGTATCTATATTATTGTATCTATAGTATCGTATCTATAAACAGAGACAAGCTTTGCAGCTCCAGAGACAAAGGATGCAGGCAGTGTTGAAAAGAAAGGACTATCAGGTTGCAGGACAGACATACAAACTCAGATGCTGTGGTTCTCCAGATACAGTATCTTCTGAAATCCATAATTTTCCCAGTGAGAAAGTGAGGGAATTTGGCAGCAGAAATACCTAGAAGCCACCTCTGACTTTTGAAATACCTTTGAACCTTTTTTCTTGCTTTCACTTGTAACGCAGTGGATTTCAAATCTCCCTGCTGATGTAAACAGTGTTTCTAAACAGAAAAGGATCCATCTTCATCAACTCTAAAATTTGTCTGATTTGCTGGACTTGCCTGCATCCAGGAATTCAGCCAGTTACTTTCTAAAGAACAAGGAAGTAACAAGATCTACTGAGTCTGCAGCTCACTCTTTATTTCAGTTCTGAATTCTGACACTTGATAGAGATGATTGTGGAATTCCCACCCAAAATCTCTGCATACCAAGCTACATCCAATCTGCTGTCACCACTGGCTCAACACTCCTGTCAAACTCCTAACATGGGTGCCCAAGAGACAAGAGCTTGAAGAATGGAAAAGGGATCAAGGATACACACTAGTGAGAGAAGAGTGGGAGCCTGGAAACTAAGGCTACATGGAATTTTCCTAAAAGTTCTCACATGCCTTCTGAACTGGAGTTGATGGTATAAACTTGTAATCCCTGGCTCTAAAGGCTCTCTGGCCACAGGGATACTGGTGTGTCCGGTAACTCATTCAGCAGTACTTTTTTAGATACAACCACAAGCACACCGTGCATGACTCAGAAGAGCTGGCACAGCAAATGAGAAGACATGTATCTAAATGAATGGAATGTGTTATGTGCTGCTCCCCTAAGGGATCTGCACACTTCTAGCTAGGACCATATGTTTTTCCAGGAGTTATATGACTAAAACTATATAGTCTACAGAAATATTATCAGACTGGAAGGCATTACTAACCCAATTCCTTTACCCTCCATCTCTCAATCTTAGAGTGGAAACAAAAAAAACCTCATCATGAAATGTTTCATTTGATGAATGCAATTCATATTCCTAAGCACTAATGTCAAGTTTTGAAAGCAAGATTAGCTAATTACGACAATCTTGCCAGAGACCTAAGGAAAACAGAAACACTCAAATCAATCCCATTTATGATTTAAATCTATGCAAGCGCTGCATTCTTACGCCAACTATTCCAGCTTAGCCAGCTCTTGCAGGGTGTGAGGTTCAGTCTTCTAGAAAGGCAATCAGTGACTTCCCAATGCTCTCATCTGACTCATCTTCTGAGAATAAGAAGGTAACTTCTGATGACATTCCTGAAGAGTTCTAACACAAAGGAGACCTACAAGCTAATAAGCCCCTAATGATATACACAGAAGGTGGCTTCAGCAAGTTCTTATTCTAGAGAAGCTCTTAAACAGAAAATTAAAAAAAAGTGAGAAGGTCCTCCTGCTTACCAAAAGTAAGATATGAATGTGTGTACTTTTTTAGACAAAGGATCTGCTACAAATCATGTAAGCCTAAACCTACAGGAAAACAAAGTCAATTTTGACAGTGATAGCTCAGATAACATTATCTTTACAAAATAAATATAATAATATCTACAGAAAGGGTTGAGATGCTTTTAAGTGGCCTTCTTAGTTAGAGGTCACCATAAAAGACAAAAAGTCTTAACATGCAACTTTCAAAGTATCATGCAGATCATTAAGTGGATTTTATTGTCTAAAGCAGACTTAGGAAAAAATAACTTTTCTAATTATATCTCCCATATCTTCTATCCTTCATGAACAGGGAAAGAGAAGGGAAGAAAACGGGTCTACATATGATTTGACAACCAGAATCAGCAGATTATTTCGTTTCTTAGTACAAAGTGATACACTGGGGGAAAAAATTCCATCAAATCAATACACAAGTCCTCCTTCCTGGAAAGGCTACAGCTTCTGTGGGAGTGCTGAACCACCAGATGTGGGGGATTTTCACAACACTGGCACGTGGGGAGGGTGCTAATGATATTAGTTGCAGTGCATGCTGAAAGCCATTCAGTACTGAGGATACTGCAAATCATTAAGGGAAGATAAAAATCAGTAATTTTCATTCCAATTCTAACTCATCCCAAACTTGTGGATGGATGTTACAGTTTGCTTCTAAAGAGCTACTGTGTCCAAAAAGGAGTTACCTGCTGGAAGTACTTGTCGCAGTTGATATATTCCTTATCGTGAGAGTCCTGCAGCTTGTTAGTTTTGATGTACTGCCAGAGTGCCTGGATGATGGCTGAGCGTGTCTGTGTGTGGATCCCCAGCAGCCGTGCCAGACGTGGGTCCAGCTTGAACT
This sequence comes from Pachyramphus minor, assembly GCA_013397135.1. NCBI lineage: Eukaryota > Metazoa > Chordata > Aves > Passeriformes > Tyrannidae > Pachyramphus > Pachyramphus minor. The sequence goes on from VYXB01003823.1 coordinate 19,209, forward strand.
GAGGGGGCTGGAACAGGAAGAGGGGGCAGTGGAGAGGAAAGTAGAGAGATACACAGGTATGAAGTTTCAGTATTAATTCTCAAGGCACTCTGTTCCTCGGGAGAAGCACCCCATTCAATGGCAGAGATTGAAAAAACACAAGTTTGTATTTCTGTATCCTACTGTTGATGCTCTGGGAGAAGGAAGGGGGACACTGTACCTGTACCATGCACACAGACTTATCTGTAGCACATGCTTTAAATAACTTGCACAAAGACTCAGGAAAGAATTCTCCTTTTCAACATTGATGCATAATTTTACTATAAGGAGTGGGAGAAGAAATAGAACAGCCCTTCCTCTGAACTACTGCAGGTTAACTACAGAGAGAGAAGGAAGTCATGATGATGCTTCCACTGTTGCAATGACGGCTCAGCTGCCTCACATCAACAGACTGTCTTGGAACTGTATTTTTTCAGGCATGTTCCCACCATTCTGGTGCATACCAGAACATTTACCCAACTACAACCAGTCAGTGGAATATATTTCTTCTCCTGACCTCTGTGACACAACTCAACTACCTTGGTCTGCAGCCCTACTAATATAAATTCCCTGGACAATTTGGAATCACACAGCTAGTTCAGGTACCACTGAACTAGCAAAAACCACTCCTTTGAATTTTTTTAAAGAATCACATATGTAACTTGCGTTTAACTTATCTGATTATTCTCTAAGAAGCCAGAGGAGCAAATGCATATTCTTTCTGCAGGTGGGCAATAAAAATACTAATTATCATAGTGCCAAGACCTATTATTTTGCTAGACTATACCAGAAGCTCACTTGATGTGTCCCCTTTAAATTTTAAGTAATCTGTCAGTTTGGTATCATTCTGAATTCAATGGATCATGTGGCATTCTAAGCCCAAGTATATTGTTTTTGATGTGTGTGGCAGGATGAATTTGCTCTGTTGCACTGTGTCCCAGTGGCTGCACTGACCTGGTAGTCCAACATGAGGAGTAACGTGCATCGCACACTGACATCCCCGGGTCTCTTCACCTGGAATCCGTCCGTTTCCTGGGTCGTGGGAGTTCTGTGCCACTGACACAGGGAGAAACAAGACAGCCTTTTTTTTTCACTGATGTCCATGGAGGTGCATCTTGCACAGCACAACATGCCAGAATAAGACCAGTACAAGCCTTCTGAAGATCTGGCAATTTAAAAAAGAAACCCAACAACAACAACAACACCAAGCCACAACAACCCACCCCAAATAATTTCAATTCATCTTTAGTGCAGCATCTGCACTGCTGTTACGCTTTACTTGGTAGGAAAAGTGTGCATAATTTTTTCATCTTTTCACACATTCTATTCAAGATGTGCACTACATCACTATTACGTCTATGTTTTTAGACTAGATTCTGTCAGCAAACGTTCTTAAGAAGAATGGAATTTTGAAAACTTTGAAAATACTTTAAATGAGACAACAAATGCAAGGTCACCTAAACAAGGGAGACAGCAGGCACCTGGGTGCTTATGTGTGTATGCAAAGTGTGCACGACTCTCTCACCTCCACAAGATGGTTGTCGGGTCCGTAAAGATCTTTGTCCAGTTCAATAACCAAACTCTTAAAAAAATATGAAAACTTCCGTTTCTGTTTGCTGAGCTGTACAAGCAGAAGAACCAGACACGTTTAAGGCTGTGTATATTAGCTTGTGTCCTAGGCTTCCTTCTCAGCCTCTCTCTTTGTCTTGAACATTAAATCCCATGTAGACCACAAGTGTGGTCACTCTAATTGAGTTTTCCCTCTGACAAACACAAGACAAGATGCAAAAATCTCAACATTGGTGGAGCAATAAAACAGAACAATAGGGAAGATTTGCCTGACTCTCTTAATGTTATTGGAAAGGACTGGCTTGTCATGTGAACACGGCACTCGTGAGAGCAGCTCCAGAGAAGGGCCATGAAAATTATTTGAGGGCTGGAGCACCTCTCCTGAGGACAGGCTAGGAGAGCTGGGGTTGTTCAGCCCAGAGAAGAGAAGGGTCTGGGGGGTATTTAAAGGGGGCTTGTAAGAAAGATGGAGAGAGACTTTTTACCAAGGCCTGTAGTGATGGGACAAGGGACAACGATTTTAAAATGAAAGATGGTGGGTTTAGACAGGTCATTTTTTACTCAGAGGGTGGAGAGGCCCTGGCACAGGTTGCCCAGAGAAGCTGCAGCTGTCCCATCCCTGGAAGTGTCCAAGGCCAGGTTGGATGGGGCTTGGAGAAACCTGGGCTAGTGGAAGGTGTCCCTGGCCATGGCAGCGGGTGGCACTGGGTGGTCTTGAAGGTCCCTTCTAACTCACACCATTCTATGATCCTAAGGCCACTGTATACCTTTCATTTAAACAGCCTGTGTTTTTTTTAATGAATGCTAATTTCTTGGTCTGATTTATCAGATAACACTAAATTTTACAGATTGATCATGCACTATGTAAAACTATTTTCTTTTACATTTTGTTTTTCCATTTAATTATCCATATTCACTGTTTACTCCACAGCTCATACTGTCTACATTAAAAACGGGAAGGTTTATAACCACATAATCTGACTTCCCATACAATATAGTCTATGGGATTCCAATTTATTTCTTTGTATTTAATGAAGATAATATTTTATTTAAAAATGCCAGTAATTGAAAAGATATTTTGTTCCAATAAAGAATCTCTTTCTTTGTTAAAAATATATGCTCTGATTTCTAAACTGAATTTGCCTAACTTCAATTTCCAGATGTACTTTGTCACCACTTCATCCTCCAGGAAGATCATGATTCTGATTCATGTTACCTCCAGATAGCCGAAAGCCTTGCCCTCTTCATGCATGCAAGTTCTTAATCTGTTTAGCCTGTAAATACTCAGCTTGTGAAGTCTATTCAAATAGGTGACACCTTTATTAGGAAAGTCCCGCCTTCCCCAAGGAAAGCTAAATCCATCACTGAGGTTTCTGAGGACTTCATAATGGTAAAACATTTCTCCCATCCTTGCTCTTACCATCCATACACCATATTATTCTCCCTAGGAATATGAAGTACTGCCTTCTCCTTGTTATGCTGCTCTTCAGAAGAGGCAATGCCCGCTGCAGGCCTGACTTTTCATACCTCTTGTGACCTGAACCCTGCCATCTCTTTTAAGGGAATCATCTCAGCCCTCCTCTCTCCACCTCCTACCTTCACTGTCCTTCATTTCATCATGAAGACTTCAAATGAAGTCTGTTTCATTTCCTGCTCTCCCCAACACTCTCATTAGGGACTTATCCCTCTTGGACATTGTGGCTTCCCAGCAGCATCAAGCCAGCACTGCCATTCAGAGATGTCTTGTCTCAGCTGATGTCCCCACCACCCTGCAGGACAATCTCTAGAGCCCTGCCAGCCCCAGTGAAGCACAGGTCAGTCATACGTCATCCAGGAGCTTCCCCTCCACACGCAGCTCCCACGAAGCAATGCTGCCATCGGAGTCCTCGGCATCTGACTTTGCAGGATTGAATGTGTTGGAGATGTAAAGTCTCAGTTTCCGCTTTTGCTGTTGCACACACAGAAAAAAGAAAAGGACAATTCCAGTTAAAGTCCAAGACCTGAGGAAGCCACAGGAAAGGGGACAGTCACATTAAGTAGAGAATATATCTGTTTAGTACAGTTGCACCAGGTTATACTAGAATATAGGATTCAGTTACATGTAAGAAAATATACTGAAGAGCTGAATCTGAAACTTCCTTTCTTGGCTATACAAACAAAATTCACTGTAAGTGGAGGAAGACAGGAGGTTGCAGGGCCAAGCCCAAGAGGCAATACAGCCTCTACTTCTGGATTAGATATTTGAGAAATCATTGTAAGAAAAGCATGATATGATGTCCTTCCTGTCTAGGAGGTCCTAGCTGGACCTATCTAGATTGCTAAAACTCAGCTGCAAACCTCTTGCAACACGAATGCCTTTCAAAGCTGAATCAGTTCGGATTTGTAAATGACAGTCACAAATACAGCTCATGCTGCAAACTACCTGCCCTGCACATCTCTGCCCATTGGCATTCTGCAATCATGCAGCATCTGGTAACAGTCCTCCTGCAGACACACCTGAACACACAGACACACACCCCTGCTGCCTTACTCTCCTCTTTAACTTCCTTCACACTCAGCAAAGGCTGCAGCTCCACCTTGCTGTGAGACCTGAGTGGAGGAAGGTATCACACTTCCTAACCCAGGCGCTCATGTCTGTGAGAGATACAATCGTAGAATCGATTGGGTTGGAAAAGACCTCAGAGATCATCAGGTCCAACCCTTGATCATCAAGTCCTGTTGCCACTTTTACAGTCTACCTGAGGTTTCCAACGACTGTGGTGCCTTCTGGCTGTGTCATTTCTCAGCAGCTTTCCTCCCATGCACCACGTGGAAAATCCAGCCATTAAGTCTGATGCATGGATTCCAGACAAGATATTGACAAAAATTACTCTGGGACTCTAATCTCCAATATCTATTTATAATACAATGACAAGAATGCTACAGTTGTCAAGGTAATGCAGACAAAACAACCTTCATACAATATAAGAAAGGAGTAGTCTTGTAAAGCTTTCACATTCACACATAAGAGAGAAGGAAGTTACAGACAGCACGTTATAGAGCATAATCTGTCATGGAGGAATGGGAAAGGTAGAGATTTATGACTGAAGAGGAACAAGGAAATGACTACATTTTATCAAATCTGGAGAAGACAGTGACAGGAAAGTTTGATGGAAATGGAGAGTCAGTAGTATGCATTGACAGGGAACAGGATTTTCCGAAGTGCCATGAGTCCAGAAAATGGCAGGTTGCACAGGTAAGGACAGCAGATAGGTAGAAAAATATTCCTGGGAATCTATATTCTTTCTCCATCCTTTCCCACAGGATTTCTGTTGCTAAAATGCTCTTTCATAATACCTATTTTTTTTAATGACCCAGAATCTCTGTTTGGTGTGGTGGACTTGTGAAGGACTTCACATTTCTAAATTCACAACTCTTCAAATTATCTTGTCCATTTTATTAACCATTCCTAAATTTTATCCTCACATGGATTACTTGCAGAACTGTACCTATATACATAAACAGCATTTTTACTTAATAGTTCCTCATAGATACTCTACTAATATTTCAGGTTTATATCACTTATTCCATTTCTTCTTCTTCTTCCAATTTCCAAAGACGTTATCTCCATTCTCCCATTGTCCTGGAAACTCCTTCTTTCCTCGTATCTCCCTATATCCAGATAGGAACTGTGCCTGTTTCCTCAGAAGTCTGACATTTCATCACCAAGATAATATTCCTGCAATAACATCCTGATTCAAATCTGAGTATTTTAGATGTCTCCCTTTCTCCCAGTGTCCTGGCTCTAGCTGCCTTGTACAGTCCACCTAAAACCAAGCCAGTAACAATGTCCAGCTCCATGGAGAGTGTCCATATCAGAACTGGAATATAGAGGCATCTCTCACCCAGAGCAGCAGCAAACAAATATGTCAAAATGTGTAGAAGAAACAAAATTAGTTAAGTAACTAATGAAAAAAAATGAACAAAAACTTGAAAATACCCAACCCAAAGCAGAAAAATCAGTGACTTGGTAGACTACACAAGTATCATGAATAATAAAAGGAGCTAGACAATATTTACTGAGTTCAAAACTGCACCGACACATGAAAAACACATTTAGACAGTTCTATGAAAACTTCAACAACTACAGCACAAACAACCAACAAAGGAAGTGAAACAGATGTTACAGAGGAATAAAATGGAAAATAGTATGCACAATAGTCTATAAAATCTGCTATAGTAGCTTATTTGGTAGTTGTATACTGTACTTTTTCAGGAGAGAATGAGATGTATAAGAACAAGCCAGTGTGGGTGGTAAGAACAAGCCAGGTGCACTGAAAAAATCTTCCTCTACAGTGATTGGGAGAACCCATTTTTTTGTCTAAGAAAACAAACGATTAATGAACCTGAAAGACATATTTAAAATATAGACTGATTAAAGAAGGAGACTAGGTGTTTGCATTTTCCTTATCTCACAAGGCAAAAAGCAGAACACACAAAATCAGTCATCTTAAAATCTGAAAGCAGGGAAAGAATCTCAATTCACAGAACCAGGGAGAGAAACACTGTGATGGTAGTCTGATGCTACTACTCATTTTTAAACTAAAAATGCAGAACCTGGGAATAGATCATTTGGTCTGAAAAACTGCAGCTATACACAGGTTTGGTACACTAAATGTCCCACACCAATCCCCAGTGGAAAAGTGACAGTTCCTGAATGACAGTCTCTGGTTTGGGGTCCTGTATATTCCCTATATCACCTACTTCAGACAAATTGAAATTTTCTCCAGGATTACAACCTCAGTTTGGGAATCACTGTTTTAAGGCAAATATTTCAAAATTACAAGAGCTTTGACAAGAGATGGAAATGTAGGGATAAATTTCATTGCTGTTACTAATGCTCCAACTATAATAAAATGAAAATACTTTACATCAGAACAACCCAAATTTATCTAGACTTAGCTCTGTTTTGACAGGTCTTGACTTTCATAACTGCCACATGCTAGGACTATTTATACATGAATTTGAAAAACATCTGTTTGATCATTCTCTAGATGTTAAGTAACTGAGTAACTGATATTTAAAATGTATTTGCTGAACCCTAGGTGGAGACAGAATTTTCTGTCTACAGTTTCTGTAGTGTTATGTCTCTTATACTGTTCCCCACCCCAGACCCTGAATATCTCCATTGCACAGCTTACGGCTGGGACCTTGTGAACCTGTTAATTCCCTAATTAAAGACTCTGCCACAGACCAAACAGATTTATGAATGCAAGTCCAAGTCTCCAATCACTTTTAAACAAGTCCAGCTTCCCGGTTAGTTTCAAATAATGGTGTTCTACCCACATTAAGAAGCTACAACAAATTACTCCTTCTGAGAGTCCAATTTAGTATATACAACACTTTGTGACAATGAACTTGTGATTTAAGCCATCCACACTTCAGTTTCCTGTCTATCTAGGTACCTTAATCAAATTTAATTGTTTCCTTTTTTTTTTCTGTTTCAATATATCAATTGGAAAAACATCAAGAGTTAAAGCACTCTATATCTTACCAGAGACCTGCACAGTGACAAACACAATAGAATCTTGATCTTAGTTGGGCTGACACCCATCACCCTGGTACAGACAAGCTTTACTTCACAGCAGACATACAGCTGCAAAACTCCTTCGTACTACAGGATTTACTAGATGAATGACTAAGACTAACCCTAACCCACACAGTCACAAGAACTTAAGTTTAAGATGTAAAAAGAAATTCTTCACAATGACAGTGGACAAACATTGTAACAGATTGCCTGAGGACGCTGTGAAACCTCCATCCTTACGAATTTTCAAAACTCAACAAGGCCTTGAACAACCCTATTTTGAGAAGGAGATTGAACTAGATAGCTTCCACAGTTTCTTCCTACCTAAACTTTTCCATTATTCCACTGAATACACTCAGAAAACTTAGCAAAAGACCATTTCAGTGGGATATGACGAAGAGCGATGTGCTGGACTTGATCTAATAGAAACTGCAGAAAATGTCATCCATTCTTTTTCTGACATGAATAATCCTTTTACAGGATATGTGTACATTTTTGCAGGATATTTAACAATTTTTCTGTAAGTAATTCTTCCCATCATATGTTCTTTTATTCCACAAGTTCAGCTTTTGACTGAATTGGAATTGGAAATTTAATACATCTCCTCAGCACATCCCTCTAATCTCTTATTTTCTTGTTTATAATAATTCTGATAAAAAATTCCAAAATCACTGTTTATTTATCCCTAAGATATTATTCCCCTGATTAAAGACTTTCAGAAGGTAGAGCTGGCAATACCCACAGAATTTGCTCTACCGCTTTTCCAGGCATGCTGATCCCCAGCTGCTGAATCTTAGGAGCTTTGTCTGACCCACTTCAAAACGTTCCTGTAACAGGACTTTTATTGGAAAGATCATTTCACCATTTAATACAAGAATTATTTCCCCACTCAACACAATCGACAAATTTTTCACAACATACCTTCATTGGCCTCTTCAGTGCTTCCTGAATATCCACACGCTTCCGCATAATGGTCTGGTCTAGCTTGCGTTCAAAGGCCAAGAGATCCATGTAGGCCTGGGACTCAGGAACCAGCTCCCGGATCTGAGAAGGAAGCAAGGAATATCCAAGCACTGGAAGCACGAATCTGCCATGTTCCAGAGCAGCAATACTGACCCATTCCCAGCCCTCAGACAGATGTGCCCAGAGTTGTTCTCCCTCCAGCAGTTCCCAGAGAGTGAGCAAGTCTCAGGAGCACAGGACAAGCACAGACTGAAGACTGGGAGCACAGAACGGAAACAAATGGATTCTGGAAGACCCTGGCTAGATCCACAAGGCCTGAACCATAGCTGCTCTTTTTCAAGTGAGGCTTAGCTACCAGCAGCCCAGGAGCCACTGCTGTCAGCAATCCAAAGTACAGTAAATTTGTCCTGCTCAAACTAAAAGAGTGCTGCATCTCTCTAAACTAAAAGAGGGGATGTTCATCTGATGTTTCACAAACAAGTGTTACCCATTGTAAGTAAAAACTGCCACACATGATCCAGCCTTTGCCAGTACATCTTCCTGGCTGAGGTGAAAATGACCTTCACATCAAAGTTTTGACATGAGCAGCTGTCAGGTGCCAACCTATGATCCTGCCGACTTTTATTGATATTTTCCATGGCTTGGCTTCGCGAATAATTTGGGAAGGGCTCTACCCACGCTTGCTACAAGCAAGCTTCTATCAGCGTGCTTGTAGCAAGCATTAATATTTTAATACATCAGCTAAACTACATTAGTTCTATTGACAAACACCCTTTTTATTTTCTGTTTTATGGAGAAGTTAGTAGAGAAGTGAATAGGAAGTAGGTTGGAAGGAAGACCTCATGATCTGAACTTAGAAATGGGGAAGTATACCCTTAAATGAAAAAGTTCTTTCTTAATTTGGAATACCTCATGCAGGCAAACCATATAAGAAAAGAACTGTAAATATTTAAAATAATTCTATGGGACGGCCTTGTCTATTTCTACAATACTCACCCTATATATACAACTATATATTTAATA
>VYXB01003823.1:30175-55527 GCA_013397135.1 Pachyramphus minor
AGGTTGAACAGGCTTCCATCGGTATGATATGGGATGTAGATCCCGTTTTCTTCATCCAGATCTCCTGTGGCCCTTTGGAGCATCATACTGAAGAAGAGCGTGAATAGAGTCGTTGCAAGAACACAGCCTTGTTTCACACTGTTGGTTATTTGAAAGGGCTCAGAGAGTTCATCGCCATATCTGACTTAACCACGCTGGTCCTCATGGAGCAGGATGATCATTTTAAGGAACTTGGGGGGACATCCTAAATGTTCCAGAATCTGCCACAGACCTTTTCTGCTCACAGTATCAAAAGCTTTGGTGAGATCGACAAAGGTTACATAGAGACCTTTGTTCTGTTCCCTGCACTTCTCTTGCAGTTGCCTGAGCATGAATGCCATGTCTGTGGTGCCCCTATTGGCTCTGAAACATCTTTTACCACATGGAAGTGAAATGGTATTTCCTATTCCATTCCTATAACCAAACTGGATGTTAAATATTATAAGATGCTAAAAAGTACAAACACTTTAAAATCAGCCAAAGACAATATTGCATATAATTCCTTGAACTGCAAATGGCCATAGGTTGGGAGAGCATTTGAGAGAAAAATTGTACTTGCTGTGTTTGTGCTCTTCTCTAGGGATGTCTTATGGTCACAGCGAAGATGGGATTTTGGGCTAGACCAAAGGTTCACTCAGGCCAGTTTTGGCAGCTCTTACAGTCTTTTGGTTTCTCACTCTACTACTGGACTAATCTTTTGGAGGCATGATAATGTTCCCGTTTCATACTCTTTCCCAATTTCCCCTTAGGAAAATTAAAGGGGAGCCCCAGCAGTACCACATCAAGGTTTTGGTATACCTTAGCTCCAAAAGATAAGGGTACTCTTACACTCCCAGCCAGTAGTACATAATTAATTTTCAGTTTTCTTCACAGGTAACTGAACCCCAGTTATCTGGGTGTTCCTTCTTCTCACACGGTTTGCCCTAACTGAAAAGTTCATAGCTCCATGAAAGTCTCCACTCTTTTTCTAGTAAAGTTCTAACTACAAATGTGTTAAGAGTGTTTCAATACTTGAATTTCCATTTTTTGCCTTTATGTATTTGAAAAAACTCCAGAAAGCACCTATTAGCAGCATGTCATTGTCCAAGGTTTTGAAGCATGTCTGTTACATCTTATCTTAGAATTACAGAGATAACTGGAAGAGATTACTAATAACTTTAGTAAGGTAGTGTCTTTCTAGATGTTGGGGTTATTTTTTTTCTTATTGTGAAAATACAAATGTTTCAAACTTTTAAAAATTAGTAAGAACAGATCATTATTACATTATGCACTTTTATCCTTGATTTCCACAAGTTTATTTTTAGTGATGGTGACAAAGGAATGGCAAACTTGCAAGTGGGGGCACTGAGGAGAGTGTGGAGGGAACGACATGACAGAAGGGGCTTTCATGATTTCCTTGTACAAGCAGCACCATGTGGGGGCCCGACCCCACCTGTCTGTAAAACAGATGTGCAAGGCTTCCAAGATAGAATCAGAAACTAGGGAACAGCTGCACCACTGCAAATTCTGGGATATGAAGAACATCATGGGGTAGCTTCTACAGCTGTCACAGTATGACAGCTTGGAAGGCAATGACAGCAGGCTGCAGGCCAGGGAAGACAACAACAAAGCCTTCTGTAAGTGGATTAGCAACAGAAGGAAGGCTCAGGAAAACCCAGGTCTGGGTCTGGTTCTGTCACTCATGTCCAAAGCCCTGGAGAAGGCCGTGGCGCTCCATGTTGTCACTGGCTCCATTGATCCTGGTTTAGTCCTGGCCTCAGCCCTCCCAGGGCCCTGAGCCCATGTCAGTCAGGGCAGCAGGGCTGTTCAGAGGGACACGCACAGGCTGCAGGAACAGGATGGCAACTCAACATAGTAAAGGCAAAGTTCTGCTCCTGCCATCAGAACCTGAAAAGACTGTAAGACCCTTCAGAAAAGGCTTTTTCTGAGTTTGCTGACTGAGTTGCAACACTGAACACGTGTAGTGGAATGCCCAGTAAAGCAATTTATCTGTACAGGGGGGGACTGGTGAGACCACAGCTGCCGATGACAGTGACCCAAACTCGCTGCAGGTAAGTTAACAAAATCATCTGCATGCCCAGCAACAAATAGCCAAAGATCTCAGGTATAGAGAACAGGAATGGTGTCAGGGCTTTCATAACGTAACCTGAATGTAAAAAGCAGAATCTACAAGTGACACAGAAAGGGGAAATAAGGAAAAAAAGGAGAGGACAGGATATGGGTCCATACCATGGTGAACTGGGAGAAAGAAAACAATACAAATTATTAAAGGTAGCTGTACAATTAAAAAGAAGAAAAAAAAAAAAAAAAAGAGGTAAAGCCCAGGTAAGCTGTGGCTGCCCCAACCCTGGAAGTGTTCAGGGCAGGGCTGGATGGGGTTTGGAGCAACCTGGTCTATGGAAGGTGTCCCTGCCCACAGTAGGAGGTGGAATCGGATGAGGTTTAAGGTCCATTCCAACACAAACTATTCTGTGAGTCTATGATTCTATGGCATAGCTAGAGCATGGGGACTCTCACTGCTTCCCAGGGAAATCTTGAAACGATTTAGGAAATGGTAGGGGAGGAAACAATAGCCCAGAATACCACTGCAGCCTAACAGGTCAGTGCAGTTCTTAAATACAGGAGCAAAAACACCTGGAATAAGATGAAGGATTTTACAATTACTGCCATGCTTGGCAATACATTAATCACCGAAAGAACACCAGAGTCATAAATGAAGAAATCTACTGACAAACTCAAGAGAACTCCATAAAATTCTGAGAAAAGCTATTGAGAATATTAGGAGACAGGAAAACATCCTCTATAATACAAAATTCCATAAAGCAAATCAATTGCTTCACTTACAAGTATGCATCTACCTACCAAGAAAGAAAAAATAGTTTCTTTGCCTATCAAAGCAACATCATTATGATCCTAAAATTGTTTAAGAAGTATTTAATTCTGAACAATTAAAATTGTTCAGAAGTAAGGTGAAATTTCTTAGGAGTGAGTGTAGCCAAATATTGAAAAAAACTGACAATGACTGCAAGGAATATTTCATCAGTAGTGATTTTCAATACTCTAAGGTCTGTCTTGTAGACCAAAATCAAAACAAAGTAGCAGTAAGTTCTCATGATAGGGTTGGACTTCAGATTGTCTAGTTGTATGACACTAAAAATAAACCAGGTTGTTTTTTTTTTCCCAGAAGATCAAATATGTGTTCCTTCTTTTCAGAGTTTTCATAAGAAGGCTTGTCACTCTAGTAAAATAAAAAGACCTCTTAATGCAACTATTAGGAGCTGATATACAAGTATGAAGACCATAAAGAACAGACAGAATACTGATAGAAACTGACAGGAAAAAAAGCAGTGTCTGCGATAGAAAATCTGAGCTTAAGCTGAAGACAGAGGTTTTCTTGAGCTGGACTCATTGCCCCTGACGGATCCAAGACCGGAGATGTAAGGAGGAAGAGATGTGAAATTTTCCATTTTTGCACAGGACAAAGCCATCTCCCACAATCACAAGACTATACAGACAGATTAGAGAATAGATCTCTAATATTCTCCTACTGCAAACAGATTAGCTCTTGATTCCTGCCTGTTGAAAAAAGAAGGTATAGTACTCATTTCTGCAGCTTCTGCCATCAGAAAACAGAGAATCTGGAAAGTGCATTTTTGCCATAGACAGTTTTCTAGAGGAGATTGTTTAGATTTTCCTTTGTATCCTTACGTGAAGCATGGATACCAGCAAACCTAAGGAATAGGACTCTGTCAGTCTCACTAACCTCCAGCGTGACCTCCAGTGTGCATTATCAAACCTTTCCTGCTGACCGAGTATAAACTGTTCTGCCATAAATGTCACATTGTAAGATATTGAATTCTGAAGGAATTTGACCTTCTTCAAGTGGAGACCTGACAGGAGCCCTACTGGCTACTAAAGAAGTCTATCTGCAGCTCAGCCTTCCTTGATCTCCCCAAGTCTCCGGCATTAAGGCAGTCTCTGCTTCTTTGTCAAGACATATCAGAAGCCCCCATCACAGTTCCCTCCAACAGCACGCAAGACCAAGGGCACCCACATCCTGTGACTGATCCGTCTGAACCTGTGGAATTATGCTGATGAATAGTCCTCAAACACACAAAGAATTCATGGCAAAGCCAATATTTGTGTAGACAAATGTTTAAGCCCAGTAATCACAAAATAATTTGGATCCAAAGGACCTCTGCAAGTCATGCAGACCAACTGTTGCACAAAACAGGTTCAAATTACATCAGCTTGCTCAGGACCTTGTCCAGCCAGGCTCTGAATACCTCCAAGGATGGACACCTCACAGGATCTTTTGGCAGCCTGTTCCCACGTTTTGATACCATCGTATGCTTTTTTTGTTTTGTCGGAGTTTTTTTTAAAGCTGTCCCTTACAGGGAGTCAACTGCCCATGTTGCAGTGTTTTTCTGCTGCCTCTCATCCTATAGTCATGTACCTCCAAGGTCTCAGAAAAAAGGCCCAATAAATAAAATTGGACCTAGGCAGCAACAACTGGAGATGCATTCCTCACTGCCTAAGCAGGACAAAGAAAACAGTTCCAGCAATTTGCTTTCTTTAAAAAAAATCACTAATAAATAGAGATTTGGCAGCTCCTTTAGAATTAAGCTACAATAGAATTTCCATCTTTGAGAGTTGCTGGATTTCATAAAGTTCTTGCTGGTTCATTCCCCTAGCCGGTCCACAAGCATATTGACCGGTTTCCCCAACCGGTGATTTGGTGTCATCCGCAGATTTTATAAGCAAGCACTGCACTGACTCCTCCAGTGACAAAGATGCTGGACTGACCAGCTGCCAGGACAGGTCCCTCCAGTACTCTTATGTCAGTGTCTTCCTGGACGAGTGCAACCATTAGCCACTACCCTCCAAGCCCCATCGCCAAACCACATGGTTGTCAGCCCATCTAGACCAGAATGTCCCAGCCTGCATATAAGAGTATTACTTGTGAGAGAGTGGCCTTGCAAGGACATGGGCCAGTGCCCTCAGTCCCTCAGCTGCAGCCTGCTGGGTACCATGGAGTTGTACAAATCAAATTTTCTCAAGAAATCTGTGGCTCAATCCCTGCCCACTGTCAGCTGCTCCTCTTGGATGTGTTCACTGATTACAAGGGAGACATCGTTAGTGCAGACTGAGACAAAGAAGGCTTTGAGTGCTTCAGATTTACTGTCTCTGTTGTCACTGTGTCATCCAGCCCATTCAGCATGGGCACACATTCTCCTTGGTCAGCCTTTATTACTAACATAACAGTAAAAACTTTTCTTGTTCTTGATGTCCCTTGAAGATCTCAACTACAGCTGAGCTTTGACTTTGCCAGTACCATGCCCTATATACCCATGCAACATTTCTAAACTCCTCCTTTGCAGCTTGTCCCTGCTTCCACTTCTTGTCCGCTACCTTTTGATTGTGGGACCACCACTGTGACTTCCCTGTGCTGGGTTCCTCATAAATCTGCTCATATTCCTGCATTTCAACACAGGCTGCTCTTAAACATCCTTAAAGACCTGCCAGCTGCCCTGAGCCACTTTGCCCTTCCAAACTGCTTCCCAAGTCATCATACCTACTTATTCAGTTCCCTGAATAAGCCAAACTCTGCTTGTCTGAAGTCCAGGGTCTGTACTCGGCTATCTGTGCCTTCCTCATTCCCTGCAAGATCTTGATCTTCATTATTTCACAGTTGCTACATCCAACACTACCAGTGATTATCACATTCCCAACCATTTCTTTCTTATGAGTGAATGGCAGATCCAGATGTTCTTCACCCCTGGTTGGCTCAGACAGAGAAAGAGGTGCACAACAGCCATGCAGTGATCAAACCAGAACAGGACATCTATTATGGCATGGGATCTGTGCAGAGAATCCCATATGGTGGTCAGTGAACAGCAGCAGCAGAAGTGGACTAAATATTTGTGTAAAGGAAAATGAAGCAGAGAGGATGAAAGGGGAGAACAGGTGTACAAAAACCCGTCAGCACAACTAGACTAAAAGTCCTCACAGGAGTTTGGGGCCCAGTGAGAACAGTGGACAATACCGAGAGATGTGCATGCCACTGAAGGAGGAGCAGTTTGCTGTTTCAAAGTTGCACTCCACTCAGCAAGTTAAACAGGAAAATCAGAGACACACAGCTCTAGAGCCAGAATGGTTCTCAGCTGAGATTCTTGCATCAGAAAGGGTAGGCAAGGAAGCTGAAGAAACAGAACAGTGAATCACAGTCACAGTTCCTGGGAAAAAATGTAATGACTCAGAATGAAGAGAAAATAAGACTGACCAGAAGTAATGAGAAGGCAAAGCCTGGAGAAAGAAGAAGAGCAATCTGAGATGCAGTCATGTCTCCCCACAGACAGTTTGTGGCCTGAGGTCAAAACTGAGGAACAGCTGCTAGATTTGGGTCACAAAGGCCACATCACCTCCACGGATTTAGGTCCCCAGCTATGAATGAAGATGCCTGTGAACTGCTCTAAAACTGAATGAGGGTTTCAAGGACATGAGAACATGGGAAGGATCCAGAGGTGAAGAAAATGGGGTGGGAAACAGCCCCCTGCACAGAACTGGAGTTAATGTTGAATACACTATAAAAAATGCTAGGCCTTGTTTCATTACAGTATGTCAGCCTGGGCTTAACCAAGTCTTTGTGGTCATTAAAATTGCATTTTAGACAAAAGAGATGCAGTTGATACAACTGACTTGCATTTAAGTAAAGCATTTTACATACATACATACAGTCATAAAGGGACCCACTGTTTATGACTGAAAAATGGGGATTAGAACAAGAAGAGAACTGGTAAAGAACTAGGATAGGAAAAAGTATTAAGCAGGAAGTACCTCATGGACCACTTCTGAAACTGATTTTATTTAAATGCATTCATTAATAGTTCCTGTACAAAAATGAGAAATATGCCAACAAAACTTAATAATGACAAATTTGGGTGGCACTGTCATCACAAGGCAGCGGATAGTACAGAGAAGGTAAGGAAGCTCAGAACTCTATAATAGAAATGGAATGAAATATAGCATTACAAAGCACAGGATCATGTTCCTCAGAGTCCAATTCCTGCTCTAATATGGGAATTCATCAGTTGCAAATAATAGAAAGCAGAAATACTTGTGAGTCAATCACAGAACGACCACTGGTAATACTAGTAATCTGTAATACTATGTACAGTTCTGATTTCTTGAGCAGTAGATTTACAAAGGCTTGAAAGAGATGAATTTAACTTGGAATAGATAAAGAACTGCAAGGATTTCAAGAAGGAAGCTCCTCTTACTTGTCAAGCTAAAAGACTTGCTTTGCCTAGCAAAACAGAAAAAAAACCAAGTTGCCAGATCTAAGTATGTCAGAAGTAAGGAACCTAACTAGTCTCAAGGTGGCAATTGTGTCATGGCTTCCATAACAGAGGGAACCAGACTGGATGTGCCAGGAGGTCCCATGCAGTCCCATAATCCAGTTTTTCAATGTGTAATAGGTTGCTGGGTTAAATTCTTCACACGATTAGATTCCTGCAAAATTAAATCCTTCTCAGATAGCTGACCTGTAGCAGCTGAGTGACCCTACTGACCAGTGGTATGCTTCAACTATGGCACAGGCTTGACCAGAGAGCTTGGAAATCCAACAGTGGGTTATCTGTGCCAACTGCCTGAGTCACTATCACAAGCGAGGAACACTAAGAACCCATCTCCTTTTCCACTACTACATAAGGACGGTTTTAAAGAGTAAAGTGTATTTAATATCTTCCTCTCTCCTCTTTGCACTTCCCAGAAAACATAAGCAAGAGTCTGCAAAAAGTCTGTGGGTAACAGATGCTGACTGGCTGAAAAACATTCCAGAGGTAGTTCCAGAAAGTTGGAAGTTTTACAGCCACCAGTGCAAATCCTCCTCTTGACAGGATAGGATTTCCCCATCCCACAGTCGGTGAGATAAGGGGTTTCTAACACATGGACTAGCAGCCTAACAGAGAACCTTAATCCAGACAGAGCATCACATCATTGACACCAGCACTGCAGCTGCACTGCAATTTGTGTTGCCTTTATCACTCCATCAGTTAAAACTATTGGCTGACACCAACAAAGATATTGAGAGGCAAGAAGACTTGGTGACAGCATGGTTCTGAAAGCATCTGTAGAGCTTTCTGACATACCAAAATAAGGCTCTACTTATGAAAGAGTTATTATGGACTTGACAAACACAGGCACTGGTCTTCTGTTGCCAAAAAAGTTTGGTTACCTATGCTATGAGACCTTTCCATCTTATAAAGGTGCCAGACAAAAAACCAACCAAAGAAAACACCCCCACAACCAACCAACCAACCAAGAAACTCAAAACAATTAATCAAAAAGTGCCTTGAAATGGACATTATTTCCAGGGACAGCCTTCCCATCTAACATGTATCATTGTCTGTGAAAACAGTTTGTGTGGGACAGACAAAACCGACAGTACAAGACACTTCGCTTTCATTATAAGAAAGTACAAACCCACAGCAGAGCAGGAATGAGGCTTCAACATAAATACCGGGGAGGCTGCAAGTAGTTCAAAGGTCTGGGTTTAATGGTAGCTTGGTCCTTTCAGGACTGCAGCATGACAGATCTAATGGCTGACCTATGAGAGGCTTTGCTTTCAGAATATGGCAGGAATGACAAGAGAAGAAGTAATAAACACCAGGAGTACTAAAGTGGGCTCACCTCCTCTGGTGGCTGGTAGAAGGCACCTGTGAAAAATTCACAGAAGAGACTCTGGAGCCTGCCAGTAAGTTTGGGCTTACATGAGCAGGGGAGAGGTAAGCTTGAAAAAGATGTGGAGTAAAAGGGCACACCTGTCCAAGGGATTCTGAGCCTAGAAACAGCACCAGTGGTCAAAGAAACTGCAACTAGGATGTGACAAGGGTGTGTGTTTTGAAGCCTAAGGAAGCTCGCCTTTTGGGACCAAGCAGGTTCTTGGGGAACCATACTGAAGAGGGTAAAGGAAAGGAAAAGTCTGGGAATAATGAAAGACAAGGGGAGCAGAGATAAATCTCAATGTTTAGAAAGGCATTAGAAGATTTAAGCATTGAGGATCAAGCATAGGCAGACACCAAAAGCTAGGCATATCCTCAGGGATAAGAGAATTAGTAACTCTCCAGACAATACAGACCCCTTGAACTCTGTTGTTTGCACGGGTGCACTTCAGTCCTACTGGGACACAACCACAAAAATCAGAACCTGGCAGCTCTACTGGGTCAGAGACCTGAGGCTGAGCCTGTCCCCTTGGGCACAGCTGTGCTCTGGACCATGTTTTGGGCAGCCCCAAAAATGGATCAAAAGCATGGTGGAGACCTGAGGGCCCCGGTGCAGCCGTTGCTTGGTGGCCCAGCACCGCAGTCCCTCCAGCAAGCGGCAGTGCTGGCTCGGCCAAGCCAAGCACGAGGCCGCGCAGGCCAGGCTGCTCCACGCTCCCAGCCCCCAGCCCAGCCCCAGCCTGGCTCTCCAGACTTTCACCCACTGCCTACTTACTTTTTAATTAGATTTTTAAACAAAAAGTGAAAGAATTTTCTGAAATCCTTCTAATTACACTAAGATGCTGAACTGATTGTGAAGGGAATAGGAAATGAAAGCGACTCACCCTCTGAGGGAGAATTTTGTCAGCCATCTTCCTCCTCTTGGCACTGTACATTTTTTAAAGAAAAAAACACGTTACCATGGTGACAGATCTAGGAGTAACGAGGCCACCTGCTAAATTATCCTGACATCTCCACATGCTGGTGCACAGCTGTGCATGCATCAGCAAAAGGGCCTCACCCATGCCCAGGACCTCAGACCCCTTCTCTCAGCAGCCTGGGGAGGCAGTTAGCTAAGAACAAATCAGGGCTGTCTGTTATGCATCCTGGAAAGAAGTCTGCAAGTTCATTGATCACAGCACCTTCTGTGGTGCAGGCAGTGTATGCATGTGCACACGCTGCCTCTGGGTAGAGATGAGTGTGCAGGACAGTCTCGTGTGGTGTGTGCACAGACACCCCTGTGTGTGTGCACATGTGGTTGAGTGCCTGCAAACGGCATGTGAACTTGTTCGAACAGACCACATGCATTTGTTCAATCATGCCCAAAATTGAGTGCTGAGGCAAACACGCATATATGTGTGCATTTCATATGATCCATGAAAACACACAAACATGCACACACTTCCCTATGTACTTACACCTGTTTGACCATAATGTATCTGCACGAGTGATGTACAAAGGTAAGAGGCCTTACATTTCCATATTTTTTCATCTTTATGAACGCACATGAGGGAAGATATATTTGTGCCTGCAGTGTATAAAACACTGTTTCTGTACCCACACATAGGCACATTTCCATATCTATGCTTCGAAAAATACACTTGTGCTCCTGATGTGCCTGAGAAATGATACTGTAGGGAAGACTGCTAAATACACTGTCTTTTGAATTCTTCAGATTCTAAGACTTGTTTATGCCCACCAAACCTGTCACCCAGCTTTCTACAACAGGGCCAAGAGGGAATTCAGGCCTTATTCGTCACCTCTGTAATTTGCGAAGCCTTTATCTTAAGCAGGAGATGAATCACTGCTTCTATGACAGACAAATGGGAGAAAGCAAAGCGCCTGCTGTCTTCATACAGGAAATCAATCAGCCATGTACACATAAAAGCTCTTTCCACACACTGGTGTGACATACTCTCTTCCTATGTTTGTTAATAATAAGCCTGGCCTGAAATACCAGATTCTTAGTCTTCCCTATCCCCATATAAGCCAAGGCTGAGGAACTCTTTGTGCCTCTATATAGTTACATCCAACTTAATAGGTGAACAATGACCCTTTTTAAAAGTGTAGGAATAATGGGACTGGAACGTTACTCGATGTGAACCTCTAACACCTTCCACAGCTCACAAAATCAAATCTGCACTGAAATACTTCACAGAATCTCGAAGTAAAGGCTGAGCAAGTCCCAGCCTCCCAATCGGAGACGGATATGCAACGTGCAAAACCCCACAGGCTTGCAATTAAAAAGCAAGTAACAAACCAACATCCCCAAACAATTTGTGTCTCAACCATTTCTTCAAGAGTCTGTTACAGAAATGAGATTTTTGTCTCCATCAAACTTGCCAAGAAAGGACAAGTACAACCTTCTTGGTCTGTTCATGCTAGAAAACACAGAACTCGCTTACTCCCAGAATTGGACCCAAGGTGCCAGAAAATTGTGCCTGAAAAACCAGAATGAGAAATGACAGGGAGGTGGAAACAAACAAAAGGAAAACATTCAACACCTTATCTGGAGGGAAGGCATGGCAGAAGGAACAGAGAATCTCTCCCGAGTACCAAGGGAGCACTGGTGTGAGCTGGGCTCAAGGCAAGTAGATCATTGCTGGGTCCTAAACCAGGAGCACTGCAGTTAAGAACTGGGAAGGGGAACTGCTTTTTTCAGTGAGTTAGGCCACTAACTTTTGGAAAATACTGTCCTTTAATGCTCCCTGGAAACTAATTAGTGACTAATGTTTACCTTAATTATCCAGCAGGGGCAATTTTTCACGTTATATCCACCCTGTGTGCCTGAAGGCTGGGCATTATTTTGTGCAGTGTCCCGGACAGTATCCTGGGAGGTGCTGTGGAATATGCATTTTGGCTGGTGCTGGACAAGGCCTCCAAGACACACATGCATCGCTTGTGCTCACATGCTGCACTCACAAACATTCCTTCTGTGTTCAATCCTTTTCAACCATAATGTATTAATACTTTGAAGATTGGTGTCCTTTCCAGATGCATCCCAGATACAAGTATGCCCAAATCTGGCTTGCTGATCCAAGGCATATAACCTGGACAGAGCAGGGCTCCTGAAGCACTGAACTTAGAGAGTCATGTTTTACCTGCTACTGGATTCCATGACACCACCAGAACACTGTCTGAAGCTGTATATACACCTATAACAATTTTGCAAAAGGCAGCCCACCTAGGTGACTGCATGTGTGTGGACCACTCTCAATAATACTTCAGACCACTAAGGTCTAATAAGTTGCAAAAAGAAATTAGCTAACTTATTTAACAGAGAATGCACTCAGTAATGTACAAAGTAGGCATATTTAAAGAAGACAACTCCTTATAAAAATCCCTCTAATTCTATGAAATTACTTCCTGTCCATATTTCTTTACTTTATACGTATGAGTGCCTGGGAAAACTGCAAGTTTTATGGCCACTCTCCTGTGACCATAGTACCCGTATTCACGTGACCAACCAAAATTTTTTCCACTTGTCTCATTTACAAACTATTTTGTTAGGCAGTCAGAATCAGAGCAACAACACAGAACAGGTAACAAATAATACAATAATTGTACTATATTAGAAGAGAACTGTTCATTAACTCTAAAGGCTAAATATACTCAACTGATTTATGGCCCAACAAACCTGCAGGGTAAAAGCAGTGTAACTGTAAAACCAGACGTTAGTGAAGGTCAGTTTGTTCAAGACCATTCACAAACAAAGTAAAAAGTAAAATTTGCCAATGCTTTTCGTGCTTTAAAAAACTGATAATACATGTATCTTCTATTCTGTCTCATTTGACCTTAAAGGTCTTACCTACTTCTAAAAAGATACCACTTTTTCTGCCTCAGATTGTCCTCCTGTGTTTTCTTCCCAGAACACTCACCTCCTAGCTCGGTTCTGGGTGGCTTGCTGCTGCTGCTGCACCTGCTGCTGCACCTGCTGCTGCTGGACCTGCTGTGGTGCAGTGCGTTTTCTTGTAGTCTCCATCACAGTCTGGGGCATCCCAGGTCGCACAGAGGGGTTTCCGACATACGGGGGGCCTGGAGGACCCATGGGAGCCCCCTGATGGGGCATTCGAGCTCCTGATGGCATCCCAGGGCGCTGGAGGAAAAGCAAAACAGAAAGAAGAGCCAATTTGGTGCCTGTTTCTCCAGCTGCCAGGACATTTGTACATCATGAGACACTGGCTCGAGCAGGTTCCCCATTTTGATCGTCCTGACAAGCACTAAGCAGCAACACAGAGCATGAGCTCTGTGACTGGTGTTTCCTGGACGTCATAAAGAGGCATTCAGGGATAAAGTAGACAGGAAACAAGGATGAAAAATACTAGGCTTGGGAAAACACTCAGTGTTCAGTAACATATCCAGGCCACGTTACAGCTGAAAGCTCTACTTCCAGCCCAAAGGAAACGCCCCATGGCAGCGATGCGCAGCCCAAAGTGGTGCAGCTCATATGCTGCTCAGCTCCCACTGCAGGCTCTGCACTGCCAAGCAGGCGGCTCTGAGCAGCTGGAGACAGGAACCAGCACAGGCGAAACACAGAAACACAGTGATAAACATTTTCCATTAAGAGCTTTCTCCTTCACCTACACCAGAGAGCAGCGTAAGTTCATAACATGACACAAATCCTTTAAGGAAAGGTCATGTCTCTGATCAAGCCTTTGAAATAAAGAAAACAACGGAATGGATGTGGTAGTTTGTCACCAGTCCCTGTAGGCATTCTAGAGCCCTGACATTTATGTTGACTTCAGTGTGCTCTGGAGAGACACTTTGGGTCAAATCATAAGCTTAATGTTGCACAAGACACACAGTAAGCCCAATTCTAAATCCTAAAAGTTTATAGTCATCAAGGAAAAACATCAGTAGAACAATTACCACCTCTAAAATGCAATTTAAAACAGAGAGAAGAGCTTAGTTTCATACTAAGAATTACTAAGATGTTTATTATATGTCTATGTGTACGCAAAAATACACACACACTCTCTAGGCATTTGAACCAGGATATGAATAAGAATAACCATACACAAAAGTCCTTTGACAGTCAAGTCCGTCTACAAAGTCTTTTAAGGAAATCAAAAGCTAATGGAATCCATTATGGATATATAATTGTTTAAAGGCTAGAAATGAGGTAAAAGTAATTGGTTCTGAAAATGAAGGCACACGCAAAATTTTGCTGGGTCTCCTGCTTTTCACCATATTCTTAACAAATGGGGGGGGTGGCGGGGGAGACCAAAAAAAAAAAAGGCAAGAAAAAAAGAAAGGAAGGGAAAAAGTTGTTGGTAATTCTAAGTTATTCACACTGGCAAGGATGAAGGCCAGCTTCAAAGAACTGAAGGACCTTATGAGCCAGATTTAACTCAAAAGCAAGATGCAAATGTATTTCAATACATATTGAAGTGAATGGGGAAAAAACAATCCAAGTATCACATACAAAGCAATGGGCCCTGAGCTGACTGCTGCCCACAGAAGCAAGATCTTGTTTAAACAGACACTTGCAGAAAAAAAATACTGGTTCACTGCTTACTAGAAGTCAAAAAATGCCATTAAACAAAAGAAATGAGAATGGGGGGAACAGAGAATATCAGTGTGCCACTACCCATGGTGTGCCCACTGTGAAGGCTGCGTGCATTTCTGGCTCCTGCAGCTCAGTGATGACAGAGCAGAGCTCAAATAAGGATAAGGAATGGCACAGAAATTCTTAATATATGGAACCGCATCCATGGAAGTAGAGTAAAAGTAACAGTAAATATATTTTCCATATAGAAAGAGGTGATCCAAGGCAATCTATGGGGGTATTTGCCAGAGCTCTGCAGAATCAGGTGTGGCCTGGAGAGGGCAGCTGGGGATTGACTGTTCACTGCCCTTGCCAGAACACTGAACCCCAGCCACCAGCAGAGGGGTCAGGCTCTCAGACCACCAAAGGGGTGAATTTGCCCCACTGTGGCTATCAGGCTGTGGAACCCCCTTCCAAAGGGGTGCTGAGGATGTGCACGGAAGACATACCTGGCGCAACAGTTACAGATTGAGAAAGTACTTGGGAGAAGTATACTAGTGGTCTCTAAAGTGGGGTGTCTGCACCCCTGAGGGTATGCAAGCCACTGGGGGTGGGAAGAAAATGGTTTGTGCACAGTTAATAAATAAAATAATAATAATAATAAAGTTTATTTCATCCTTATCTCACCCTTTTTATAATATCTAAATATTTAATTATTATATATACTATAATAAAACACAATTTTAAATATAATTTGGACCTATATCCCCTATTAACCACCCAAATCCACTGCAGCCCCCAAAGATTCAGTTTAGTGCCCACCCTTGGACACTCCTTGTGCTTGTATCTATAAAGGAAACCACAGAAAGGAGGGGAATGAATGATCAGCAAAGAAACAATATGGGCTATAACTGGTACAGACAGAGAAGCAAGGCTGAGGTATGAGAGTGACCAGTGCAGGAAGGTGAGTTCAGGTGAATTCAGCAAGTGTGCATATAAGAAACGAATGGTAGGTGTGGCCATGGAGAGAGCAGCAGGCAGCAAATATGCAAAACTGCAGCTTTGAGCAAAGCTGGAAATGCCTTCTGCCATGAGCACGGAGCCCTGAGAACGGCTGGAAGGGAACAGTGCTCTCTGTTCCCATGTACTTGCCCCCACCCTCTGACCCAGGCAGAGTCAGCAGACAGAAATGGTCCAGAAAATGCTTCTCTCTTTAGTCTCCATTTAAGACCTCTCTGTCATCTGTCAAGCCACACACTGTGGCCTTCTTCCAGCAAAGGGCAGACCACTGGGCCGGCTGCTACCCGTCAGTCAGCCAGGGACCATTGACATTCAGAAGAGCCCGGATCCTGAGCACAGACATCTCATGGACACTGACTGGACACGTGGATCAAACTGCAGGCCCACTTTGCTGCCGCTCTGAAGGACACCTTAAGGCTTGGAGAACCAAGTCAGAAAGCCAAATCTACTCTCAGTCTCGGTCTGACGTCTTTGAACTTCCTTCAATTCCCTTTGTTAAGCATCAAAATCGAGAAATGTAGAGAAAGGACAAATATGAGAACAAGGAGACAGCTCTAGCAAAAGCACGTTTGATCTCATCCCTTCACTGCCTCATTTCTTCCCCTCTGTTCTCACATTCCTATCTCAGATATCACCCAGAGATAAAACATTACTCACTACACCACCTCCCTGCTGCAAGCCCACCAGACTCCCAAGATACAGAAATGCTTTCTCCCTCTAAACTCTTATAAAAGGAGAACATAGAAGCAGTACCTTACCTTATCCAAAAGCTTATTTTGCTCTCAAATGCATGTGCAAAATAAGACA
Source organism: Pachyramphus minor (assembly GCA_013397135.1). Taxonomy (NCBI): domain Eukaryota; kingdom Metazoa; phylum Chordata; class Aves; order Passeriformes; family Tyrannidae; genus Pachyramphus; species Pachyramphus minor. Next base: position 46,292 of record VYXB01003823.1, read on the forward strand.
GTGATGGACAATACATCATATTTTTCACAACGCTGACATTTAAAAAAAAGGAAGTCTTGATACTAAGGAGTATTCTAATATCATTACGGCTTTTGAAAGAGATCTTGGAGATGCATCTGTCTAGGTTAGGATCTGTCTCTCCCCTCTTCCTCAAAGGGATGGAATCTCTCCTAATCAAGTAGCATCCATGGGGAACGCTGAAGTGTCAAACAGCACTGACACATCCTCCTTCCTGGGAAATCATCTACCGTAGACCCCTCTCCCCAACACATCCCTGTTCTTACCCATAGACCTATCTCCTTTTTACCTACATTGATTCCATTTACAGGTACTACTCTGCGCAAACACTGCCCTGGACAGAAAGAAAGTATCAAGAAAAGAAAATCAAAAACACCTACAAAATCCTCAGAAAGGGATTGAACAGAGAGTGGGGAGCCGTTGCATTGCAGTGGAGCGCTGAGCTGCACCTACAGCAATGTCCTGTCCTGACAGGTTCCATCCACCTTGGCACTGCATGGGAGGCTCTGACGGCTTGTGGTGAACAGCCTCTGGCTTCTTGTTAACAGAGACATTGACAGATCTTGAGAACAATCACCACCAAGTACACAAACAGCATGTTTTTAAACTAAAAATAGAAACTACCTTGGCTAGACAACAGACCTTGTCAAGGTGTTACAGTAGCTATGGAAGGGAGCCTACAATAAAGATGGAGAGAGACTATTTACAAGGGCATGAGTGACAGGACAAGGGGGAAATGGCTTCCCACTGCCAGAGGGCAGGGTTAGAAGGGATATTGGGAAGGAATTCTTCCCTGTGAGGGTGGTGAGGCCCTGGCACAGGTTGCCCAGAGAAGCTCTGGCTACCCAATCCCTGGAAATGTCCAAGGCCAGGCTGGACAGGGCTTGGAGCAACCTGGGATAGTGGGAGGTGTCCCTGCCCATGGCAGGGGGTGGGACTGGATGAGCTTTAAGGGCCCTTCCAACTCAAACCATTCTATAATTCTATGACTTCTATAAGGCATAAACATAAGCAGGAAGAGACATCAGATGCTTTCTGGAGGCAAGAATGGGTCACTAAAAGTACTTGGAACCCTTAAGAAATTTGGACTAAACTGATATTGTCTGACAGCAATAGATTTCTGACTGCATAAATGGTTTCCCGATTTGACATGTTATTTCAAAATGGACTCTTAGAAGTACAACAAATAAAAGTTGTAGAAGGCTTCTCTCATCCCCCATAACTATGGATATTACCTCATGAGTTCCTTTTTCTTTAATGTCTATGAATCTTTTAGAGATTTGGTATTGCATTTCTTGCTTCTCTGCCATATTCTCCTTTCTCCATTTCCCAAAAGCTCTCACAACCTACAAGTCCAAGTGTTCCAGGTTCCACCCCTTTTATAATGTTCACAACAATCCAAAAGTCTTTACCTTAGAAAACATCCCATTTACGGAACCATGAATTGTAACGCAAGACAAATTTCAGGGACCATCCTTCTAATTCATGAGTGTCTCTTAACAGCTCACAGTAATCAGCCACCAACCTCAAGTGGAACACTTGGATGCAACCAAGAAAACAAACCCTACAGACCAGCTTTGCATTCCACCAACTTTAATAGACCTGACACATTACTGCTGTGATCTAATGTATGGAAGGGAACTACAAGAATGTGCCTCTTGGCCCTGTGAAAAGGACGGCTTTGGGAGGGAGAGGAACAACAGAGCTCTGCAGCACTGTGACTAGCATGGAGAGAAGAGAGGCTGGTCAAGACCTCATTGTCTCTTCCCTTACAAGAATCAGACAACAGTTGGCAGGATCAGGTAATTCCTTATGTAAGATAAGCTGCAAAAATCAAAAATTCCTGACACAAAACACTGAATGCTAAAAGTTTATATGAGTTAAGGAAGACATCATTGGACTAATGTCCATAAATAAATTCCATATAAAGGTACTACACAGCAGGCAGCTGTGGGTCAGAAAGCTCCTGAGCTGCAAATCACAGAGCATTTGTATGAAGCATTGCTAAGGTTCTGCCTTGCTCCTGTGCTTCCATGCAGCCCTCCGTGCTCCCTGCAACCAGGGACACTGAGATAAATGATCCAATGTGACTGTTTTTTTATTCCTACAGTATTTATTTTTTTTAAAAAGAGAACAACAATTCAAACATCCCACAGATCAATTACATCCGTGCACCTACATTCATCAGCAAATACAAGTTCTCTTAATCAGCAATTCAAATTTGTTTAACAAGCCCATATTGCACAAAATCACACTGATCTCTATTAAAGCCTGGGTGATTTTCTTTTCTTAATTATGTGCAAACTCTTCTCTGTTTGTCAGCCTGCAATCAGTCCAGGACTAGGAAAGGACAAAGCTTCAGTCTCTACCTGCAACTTGCTCACACAGTTAAATGCTGTACAAGGTTTTTGCTCTAACAGTGCCCTGCAAGTACCTTCCCAATCAAACTCCTTGCCTGCAGTAAGGTCCCTTGATTTCTCCAGGCTGCCCTACACACCCCAAACATCTCCTTGTTTACCACACAGGGAATACACACAGAGAAAACCCATGCCTCTGTTCCAGGCTCCATTCCCAGAGGATGCCCTCACAAAGAGAACTGCCCTGTGGTAGGGAAGTGGAACAAACTGCCCAAAACCAACAGTTCATGACGTTCTTTTCTAGTAATCCTAGTGTCAGCTGACTTATGTTCTGACAAGACAGTATCGATATCCATGACAATATAAAAATTTTGCATTAGCAAAGCTCTACTTTTTTCCAACCTCACCATACTCTCTTCACCTCACTACTCCCAGTTGTGATCTCTACAAACCTGTGACTGGTTGGAAGAAATAGTCACTTTTATCCAGTTAAAACAGATCCCCATTCGATTTGGGGAAAATATCTTTAGGTCTTCCCATCCTAATAAAACATAATTTTTATAATATACTGAACTACAAACCCTTGATATCATCCAGTCCTTCCCCGTCTCAAAGCGGTATCACCAGTATCTCCATCCTCTTTGAAAGATGTTTACTTTTTTAACCAGCCTAAGAATCTCCAGTGACAGAGATTTTACAACCTTCATAATCAGTCTCTATGCTTAGATACTACAAATAAAACAAAAAAATCCTATTCTCTTATTGATGAAGTCTTCAGAGGCCTCCCACTTCTACTGCCCTCCAAGTTCCCATTCTTTTGGCTTGTTAGTCACACAGATTACCAAACTCAGAAAAACATTCTTGTAAGTATACGCCATGGATTTACAATTGCTTTTGCGTTATTCCCTGCCCCACTTCCCAATTAGGCTAACAGTTTACTTGATTTCTTATTAGCTACACACTAAGGCAGCTCACAGGACATCCAAGCCTTCCTCCTGAATGGTGACAGTTGACTTAAACCCAGCAACATATCAGAAGATGCAAAATTTGTTTATGAAATTCACTGCTCGCCCCCTTTTCCAAATCACTGATAAATCTATTAGACATTCCATACCCATCTTTGAGGCATCAGACCTGTCATTTTGTCTGTTCTAACACTGGCAACAAGTTATTTATCAGTTATTTATATTAAACATTTGTTTACATGCTGGTATGCTCTGAGAACCTCCTTTCACTGTATTAAATGACATTTAATAGATAAGTTTCTGTATTTATCATAAAATTCTGTCACCAGATTTGAGAGGTAGATAAGCAAACAACAAGAGGACTGAGGATAAGCAAAGGAGTCACATCAGTTATACACAAATTTGTATGCATTAGCAATCTTGGTGTGTAACTAATACTAAACTGTAGAGATTAGCAGGAACCATGAAACAACACCTATTAGCAGAAAAAAATATGGATAAAGACTTATATTACCATGGAGAGCTTCCTAAGAATAGAACAAGGACCAAGACGACTATGGGAAAAAGAAGGTGATTTGAACTGACATCCAGTATATTGTAAAAACAGTTATGACTCGATAGTTAAGAGAGAGACATAGACCTTTATAGGGGTATCTGGTGAATAAAAGGCAAGAAGATTGGCTTTGGAAGGAAGATAGAGTGGAAACGAAAAAGGACACAGAAGCAGATTAAAAAGGTCACAACAACAGGACAAGAAAACGAACCTCTCAGCAGGTTCTTATGTGCAGATGACACAGGCAAGGTCACCAGCACAGGGCACTCAGGGAAGGTGACTGCAACTGAGTCATAACAGCAGAGTCTGGACAAGAGCTTTGACAAGACCTGCACCATGGACCTTCCCAAGGCTAAACAGGCAGATACCTGTTAGAGTAAGAAAAAAACCCGAAAGAATAAACAAAAAAAGATGGGGCAGGGAGACAAAGGTAGGATCCATTGAAGGGATCCAGCCAGCAGTGAGGCCTATGGTAGGGCCTAGGGGATAGAGGAAACTGAGGAAAGGAATGGCCTACAGAAAGATTAATAACTTGGTCAACAAAATATAAGGCTACAGCTGGACACCTAGAGAGATGTCATAAAGACTGCCTGAAATGTACTACTGGATGGCAGAAATGCATCAATAAATAGATAAATCAACATAAATGAGGTGATTAAAGCCATATGTATTCAGAAAAATGTTAGAAACAGAGAAGGAAAAAAAGAACAAAATACAGGATGAAGCCTTTGGGGGGGAAAAAATCTCTTCCCACAAAAACAATGTGCGAAACAATGAAACAGGACTAAAAAACATTGTAAAGCACTGTAAAAATAAATAAATAACTGAAAGAAATTTAACCTTTTTAAAAGCCCAAGTGCTAACTAAAGGTGTAACAAACTATCAAGGACTCAAGCAGGAGAAGAATGAAGCATCCACTTGAGATTTTTAACTGTTAAGAGATTTCACCATTCAGGAGGATCCTATTTGCCTGGGACAAACAAGGAAGAAGACATCTTCTAAGCTGGCAATACAGAAAAGAACAAAGGCAGGATCAGGTGCACAAGAGCAAAGGGTAAAGTGACCTTACCAAAGCAACATATGTTTTCAGAAAGATCAAATGAATCTAGAAGCTGACTGCCCTTAGGAAATACTGCAGAATTACCCTGTTCATTTAAATGCCCACAGAGCAAAGAAATATTTCTCTCAACATTCTACCATTACTCGCCTCTCCACATTTTCTAATGGGGTAAAGAAAATAATTTTCAATAATCAAATTACATAATGCTATCATAGATAGAATAAAAGTAAGTCATTTGAAGAGAAGACTTGTCCCTGAAATTAAAGCAGAATCTGACTCCAAGGAATTTCACTAAAGTTTGCTACATAACTTGATTTTTTCAAGGAATTAATTCAGATGTTGACACACTTTGGGTGGTAATTAAAAGAAGGAGCCAGCACTATGTAAACTCAAGGTAATGTCTGGCATAGCACATTCTCTTATTTGGTAGGATACAAGGCCTGAAGAGATAAAATGAAGTTATAACTTTTTTCATCTTTTTTAAATAATGGAAGAGTGACTACCTCAAGCCGTGCTATGATCAAAATGAACCCGAGATGAGGAAGAAACTACAGGAAAGAACAAATCAGGCAACAAAGCAGAATTAAGGGAGATGTTAATGGAGGAGAGGGTAATACAAGAGATGTTCAAGCCCCAGAACATCAGCCAAGGAGCCTCAGGAACAAGAAGCAGGAAGATGACAAACATATGCAGATATTCCAGGCTAACACATACATTCAAGTAAGATGCCACTAGCAAGAAAAGTCCCAGGGCAGAAAAGGCAGGCTTTCCTGGATCCAAATAAGTAATGGAAATGAGTTCTGATATATTCATTCTGGTATAAATTAAAATTTCTCAGGCTTAAGAGGCCTCTGTGCTGCTTTCACATAAAGTCCAGCTACATGTGGAACAAGCAGAGTCACATAACTATTTTTGCTGCTCTTCTTGACACTAAAGGAAGATCACTGGTGGGCAAATGTCAAGAGAAACTTTGGAAAAGGTAAAACCATCCCATCTGCCATACTCCAAACTTGCCTATGGTTCTGCCCAGATACAGCCATCATGATCCAGAACACCCTGATGAACCCATGTGTCCCCAGCAAAACCACTGCTCCCACCTGTACACCTGCCCTCCATCAGCCCCAAACAGCCACCAGGCTTGCCCATCCTGTCCTGTGCACTGGCACCACATCACCTCTCCAAGGCTCTCATCAATGCCATCCTCACAGAATGCCACCTCAAAGTTGTTAGCCTTGCAAGTCCCACCATATCGAGGATCAGCAGGACATGCGCAAGATCCCACACATCTGGAGTAAGCCTGAATCACAGAGACAAGTGAGGAGCCTGCCATGAGCACCACAGACTTCTATGATCTCTGCACAAGAGCCCCCCCACCTGATGTCTTCAAAAAGGTGTCACAGGAGGTGCCAGATTCCTCAAAAGAGAAACACTGGGCACTAGCAGTATCCAAACAATACCTGCATTCCTTGGGGCTCTTTAACAGCCTTAATTGTTAAATGTATCAATACTAGAAATCCAAATGTTATAAATGGTGACTGCTCTCAAACACAAGAGTCATTTAAAGAACATCGTTTCCTATGGCAGCAAAACAGGGTTAGCATTTCCCCTTAAATGGAGATCGAAGACCTGATTCTTAAACAAAAGCTGGAACATCTTTAAAGACCTGAAGGATTGCTTTAATTAAGAATGGCACCCTGAAATTCTCTCGTGGGTGAGTTCCCATACACTGTTACAGATCTGCAGAGCTAATCTCTTCAAGCCCCTGAAAGTCACCTGTTAAGTAGCCAGAGGATACATACGAGCCAAGATTGGAGACAAGAACCAGAGGCAGCACCACAAGGCTTCATCAGGCTTTCATCAGAATTGTTTTTCAAAACACAAGTTTGCTTACAGAACAAAGTGTCCTACAAGCCCATTTGGGTTAGATCCAGTGCAGATTCTGCACCATGATCAGACTCAAAAGCATGCTATTCACCATTCCTGGAGAATCACAGCAAAAAGCACAGCACACATCCCCCCAGACACAACCCTGTATTATCAATGAATCAGTGCATATGCTGGGGGCTCCACAGACCCCAGTGTTCTCCTGGCGAGGCAGCTACCAGCGCCCCAGGAGCACACAGCAGGAGCCGATCCAGCCCAGCACAGAGCCTCCAGTTTCCACTCATCCCTCTATTCAGAGCCAGCCAGCTCACTAACTTTCCCGACTCACCACCCCATGGACCAGAAACTCAAAAAGTTTGCTTTTCGTAGCTTTGCGAGCCCCTCCTGCAACTTCGTCTGTAGCCATCAGGGTCTGCTCAGCCTCTCTCACTCTCTCTCTTCCTCTTTCTTTCCCTTTTCTGCCTTTTTCTCCAACTCTCCCCTCTGAGTCCTGCTGGGCTCTCACACTTCTAATAGCGCGGAGTGGGGAGGGGGCCCCTTCAGGGCCTTCCTGACGGCCCACTCGCACTCAGCCTCAGCTGCTGCATTCCTCCACTGATAAGCCAGAAATAGTTTGTGCTGCCGGGCTCTGTCTGTTTACTCTACAGGGACAGAAAATCCAGCTTTTTAAACCTCTCTGTCCAAACAGCACAGATAAGCAGGAGGCAAATTGAAAACACATCTCAGCTTTTTCATGGTGGTGCTGCAGCCTCTCCTCCTCTGCACTGGGGATGGGAAATTCTGGGGCAAGAGGAAGGGGGAGGGGGCAACTCCAGCAGTGACAGAGCTCAGCACCTCACAGAGATGTTTTCCCATTAGAAAATGCAGCAGGCGAGCAGTGAGAAACAATGGTTTTCCCTTGCTCCCACTGCTCCTCCCGCACTGCATTTCCAGGCCCTTTCCCCAGGGACCTGGCAGGCAGCACACAGAAACATTTGCTGGCAGCATTTCCAGCATGAGAGACGAGAACTAACCCCTCTGGACAAGACAGAGAAGCAGCGGGAGGCAGGAGCTGGGAACAGGGAGGGACAGCATGTGGGAGCGAGGGGAAAGAAAGAGTGTGAGAGCAGCGGAGGGAGGGGGCGGGGGGCAGCATGGCGGCACAGCTCCTGACTCGCCTCCATGCTCCCGCACCCACCACCACTCTCCAGTGACCGCCCTCGGGATGCTCTGGTATCACTGTGACGGATTCATGAGAGACCCCAGGTGACTGACAGGCAGAGACAAATTATTAACACCACAGCTGCCGTGAGACATCAGCAGCTCACCGATTGTCACACAAAGCCCTGCACAACAGTGTGTGGCATCCCAGGAAGCTGCTGGGAACAGAGCCCATGGGCCACCCAGGGGAATGGGGAAGAGAGCAGCAGACCCCTCCTGTGCAGCCCTGGAGGTCTGGGGATGAGCGCGGTGCTGGCGGCACGGCAGCCATTCCATGAGCAGAGCGTGGCTCCTCCATGATGGCCGAACCTGCAGTGGTGGCCTGGGGCACTATTCTGCCTCCCAACAGCTCCCACAGACCCTCGTGCCCACAGCTCGCGGGGGCCAATGCTCCCCGGCCTGCCTAACACAGCAACGGGCAACATGTTGCCAGGTTACAAGAGGGGTTTATTCTCTTCCTCTGCTTGAAATTCTTGTCTGGGGGCTGTGACTTTTCTGGCAAGACTGCAAACAGAAGAGAATCATATCTGAAACAAATAAATAGAATTCTGCCCTCAAACAGTAATAAAAACAAGCACAAAAAAGACACTGTATTGTCCAGCAGTGAAGTGCAAGCCATGAAGACCACATGGCCTTCTGCACATGGGGATGGAGACAGCGAGCTCCATTGATTTTTAGGGTCAACCCAATCCAAGTGCTAGTCTGTGGCAACACCCATAGGAATCACAGACATTCTGGGAGGGTGGGCACTGTTCCCCTTCCCAGCCCCTCAGAAGGAACATTCTAAGCAAAGTAACATGGCCTTATTTAGTGCTACAACTATTCCTGCAGTTCTAGTTGAACTACAGGCACGGGTAATCTGGAAACAACTCCTATGTGTCTGGTGGACGTAGTAATGTTGGGTTAACACATCTGAAGGGTTTTTTCGAACCTAAAGGACTCTGTGAAGCAAGGCTGGCAAGGCAGCATCGGGCTATCGGCTATGTTTTTTAGCTCCCAGACTCACACAGAAATGCCGGGTCCCATCGTGTGAGCCCCTTATCTTCTCCCGGCAGACGCCGTTCATTGTCCTCACAGGCCGCACTGTCATACGGTCCGGGCGGGCGGGTCACCGGCCCGGGCCTGTGCGGATGCGGCTGCTCCCCTGCTCGCGGGGCGCCGTGCGGACCCTCACCGCGCGAAATGGCACCACGGCGGGG
>VYXB01003823.1:55857-75032 GCA_013397135.1 Pachyramphus minor
CGCGGGGCCGGGGCCGCGCCGCCGCCGGAGGGGGAGCTCGGGCCGGCGCCAAGCAGGACAGAGCGGGGTCGGGCGGTTCCCGGGACGGATGAAGGCGCGGAGCCCCGGCCCTTTGTCCCCGCCAGGGCGTGCGCTCGGCTGCGGGTTTTAGGATTTTCTTATTTTTCTCCTCAGCTGTAGATACAACAATGAGCCGCAGCTGCCCCATCTCCGGCGACAGGCACTGATTGCTTCCTGGAGCAGGAGGACATCTGCTACGGATCTCAGCTGAACACTAACCAAACAATATGTATTGTAATCTACCTGGTTGTTCTTAACAGGCATCGAATAAACAGAGTCTTGGAACATCAAATTCCAAGGCCAGACATTAAAATAAATGAATGGCAGACTCGCTTTAGCCATACACTGTGTAAAAGAAAACAAAAATATAATAATAAAAACTCAGCTCTAACTTAGTATGATTTTAGTTCTCTAAGTACTTTAGAAAGTAAATCAGTAGAAGCATCTCTTTTGTTTTGCAAATAGAAAATAAGGTACAAAATGGATGGAAGTAACTTGCCCAACATCACCTAGCTGAGAATGAAACCCATTTCCTGTGATTCTTCCACCCTCCACAATAGTGTCCAGGAAAACTACTGTGCCAGGCATTTGCACAAATGGGTGAAGGTTACAGTGCAAGAATGTCTCCTCCCATACTAAGAGAAACAGCACATAATTTAATTTTAAATTGTTTTTCTATTTTCCTAACTTTTTTTTTTTTACAAGTGTAGGAAATAATTGTCAATATTCTTTAAAAAAGTTCAACCCAAATCTTCCCCAACTGCTACAAGTATCCTGGCAGCTCCCATCCATCACTGGCCTGGAAGATCTCCGTGCCATGGGGCTCCCTACGAGGCTTGTGTTCCTCCACTGGTTCTTGGAGGCTGACCAAGCACTGGGGCCAATTCATGGCACCAGCTGGTCACTACCAGCTCACTTCATGCCATGTTCCCAGCCTGTCTGATTTCAGAGAAAGTACCTTCCTTGGTACCTCCTGGGCCCCAAGAGCCCGCCTGGTCTTCTGTGTGTGCGTGCTTTCGTTTTACTTCTGTGCTGTTATTGAGGCTTTTCAGGCTGTTAAGCTACGATGGTCAGCTTAGAAAAGAGAAGAACCAAGTTGTTGTTTTAGGGACACAGATTTGCAGCTGCTTGCAATTTTTTGATCTGTGGGTAGTTACAGAAGTACATGAAGGTGCTGGTTTCCTTAAGCAGGCATGGTTTCCCTCATCCAGTTTTCATTAAAGTCAGCAGCACTGTGTTCACTGAAACTTAAAATACTCCCAACAGTTTTGGAATTGATGCAATATGGCATACAAAACACGCTGAAAACAGACAGAAAATATCTGAAGATTGAGGCTCTGCTTAGTCTAAAGAAATGACCACTTATTCCTGAGTTCAAAATTATTCAATATTCTCATGAACAGTACAGATAATCAACTAGAGAACATGCTTATTAAATTTGCTAGCAACATATGGTTTGGAGGGGTTACAGGTTTGCTACGAGAGATGATTTAAATTAAAATCCTGAGAACCTGGAGATATGTCCTATTTTTTCAAACCACAATTCAATCAGAAAGAGTGCAAGGTTCCACATCAGAATAGAAATCAACAACTGTCTAAACAGAAGATGGAGAACAACTGGCTGAAGAGGTTTTTTTTTCAGAAGAAATATCTGTGGATATAATAGATCATAAACTAAATGTGAGTTATTAGTATGACAACGACACAAAATAAGCTGATAAACCCATAGAAGAGCAGGAACTGCAGCAATGCTGCCCCACTGCTTTCATCCCCTTGGTGGCAGCATAAGCAGTGTAAACGATACTCTAGATTCTTCTGTTTTTCCTCATTTTGTCTCTTCTCCTTCCCCACATCCCTTGAGCTCTCCAGGGCACAAGCTGTCCCAGCTCAACACTTCCCTGAGGCTGCAAAATTAAATTTTGCCAGAATTGCAGAGGAACTCTTCCAAAGCAATCCTGTTGTGGTATTAATTGTCAGTGTCCCAACCAGACCGGCCTTTGCACTTGGGTGTCTGTGCTTTAGAGGAAATGTGGGAGACACCAGCATGGTTCAGGGGAGAATACCAAGTGATAAGAACTGTAAGGCCCAAAAATTAAAGAGAAAACAACAGTCGTCAGGTATCCAAAAGGGTGCTGCAAATACAGGGAAGAGCTGCTCCCCATACACACAGTACAGGAAAGAATGGATTAAAATTTCTCCCAGAAAGATTAATGCTCAATATTAAGGAAGAGTACAACAGTGACAGTAGAGATGTTCTGGGATAGTTCGTCCAGCAAGGATGGGAATCTCCATTGCCAAAGATCTTTCAAGAACGGGTTAGACAAGCATCTGTCAGAGTAATGCAGGTGGTGTAAATTCTGACTTTGGGCAGGACAAAGGACCAGGTGACTTCCAGAAGTTCCTTTTGCCTTATTTCCCTACAGAAACTGTATGGAATTTTATAAGACAAAGATAAGCCTTTTTTTTTCTATCCAGAGTAGTTTCCCCTGACAGATTGCACAGCTCTCACACACAAAAAAAGTCTAAACCATCAAAAAGGGTCCCTTAAATTTTTTTGGGGGGAAAAAGTACATATCTGATTGTAATGGCAATGTAAGAATGAGGAATATGCATATGGGAAGCGCTACCAGTTATCCTTTGGGGATTCCCAAGTGCCATACAGCTTTTATACTGTGGCTTTTTGCTCTCTCCTGGACTCCCTGGTCTTGCATCACTGTCCCACAGACCCTTCTTTCTGTGTTAGGCTTTTCCACTGTTCCTAAAATCTATCTGAAATGAAGAAATAACACAAGCAATTTGCACTACACATCAAGAAAGAAAGAAAGAAGACTTGAAATAAAGGCAAAAAAAAGAATAAGTGAAGGCAAAGAAAAGTGTTTTTCTCAGTTTCCAGAAGTTCCAAACATTAGGCTGCAGAGATAGGGAGATGTTGACAAATTTACTTCCTGATCATTTTAAAAGTAATCAAAGGCAACAGCAGGGATGCCAAGAGATGGAAATATATAGGTAATACTGTAGGATGCAAAATAATGAGTCATCAGAATTATCATGTCGTCAACCATTCTTGTATTTTAGCCAACTCTGTACAATTCTGCATGACCTCATGGTAAGCTGTCCAGCCCTATTCTACGTTGACCTCCAGTTTTCCCTCCTCACCAAACCTCCTTTATATAGCCTCTGCAGGGACAGCTGTGTATGGTTCACACACCTGAGCAAAGAACCAGAGCTCTGCAGGCAAGGCCACAGTGCCCATCTGCTGACGCAGGGCAAGGCAGAGCTGAGTGTGAGAGGTTAGTAGGAAGACTTTGGTCCTGGAAGGAGAACAGTTGGCAATATGGATTTCAGTTTTTCAAAAGTGAAGGAAATAGAGGAATTCTTGGTGGGAAATCCTGGTGAGCAGAGAAAAGGCCTATCAACAACTACCCCCAAACCAACTGCCCCTAGTCCAAAAAATATTCTTCCCTGTATTTGATGGTTAGAACGATGACTTTGGGTTGTGTTTGTAAGAGCAGCATAAAGGATTCACCTGCTGTCACTCAGCTGAGGGAACCACTGGGTCAGCAACTGAGAACTGCTGATTCTTCCCTGTGAGGGTGGTGATCCCCTGGCATAGGCTGCCCAGAGAAGCTGTGGCTGCCCTATCCCTGGAAGTATTCAAACCTTGGCTAGACATGCCTTTGAGCAACCTGATCTACTGGTCAGACTGGATGGTCTTTAAGGTCCCTTCCAAATCAAACCATTCTAGGATTCTCTGATTCTATGTATAATCAGTAGCAACCATGTCACATCTAATGTATTGATCATCATCACTGGTCTACTCTGGCCTCCAATCAGGAGGCCTGGAGACAAACTATCTATAATGCTGCTACCTCCTTTGAGAACTCATGCAGGATCACTCTCGAGGAGAAAAGACAACGCAGAAAGAATCGTGTCCAGTCGATACCACCTGGGGAGTCTTTCTGCTGTGCCTTTTGCAACCGGACTTGTCTATCCCATGTTGGCCTTTTCAGCCATCAGCGAGCCTGCAGCAAGTGTGGGTAGAGCCCTTCCCAAATCTTCGTTCGTGAAGCCAAGCCATGATGATGTCACATATAACCCTTTCTGACATAAACTTATTGCACAGCACTTTAAATTCATAGGGGACAGCTGCTATGAATTCTTGAGTCTTGTATAGGTGGCTATTTCCATTCGTTATTTTACCAACATTATCTTTAACGGTTATTTTTTGTGTCTGATGTTTAAGCTTCGAAGCATTTCTACACAGCAGTCACACCCACACTCAACTCTTCCTTTTGTCAGACTAAACAAGTGAAACTGTTATTTGTTTTCTTAAAATTGAGTGCCCATTTCTCATCATTCCATCACCCTTTTTCCTTTTAGTCCCAGTTTACCTGGCTAGAATGAGAGCAGACAGAACTGCACCTCCAGTCTCCAGGCCACATCCTTGTGTAGCATTAATAGTTCTCTCACCAGCAGAAATCTTCCAAACCTCTCTAGACCCACAGCTGCCTTCCACAGCATCCTGGCAGTGACAGCCTCACATTCTCCTACGCATGGACTGATGTACTGGGCTGTTCTTCCTTCTTAATCACTGCCATTAGACCACATCTTGCGTACAGTGCCGACTCCTGGGACAGGACCTCAGCCAACAGGTACCAGCTGGTTTCTGTTTGTGCAGCTGAGAGTCAAGTGGTTCTCCCCATGTAACTATACCTGTTTATTTTGCCTCATCAGCAAATTTAGTTATTAGACTGACTATTTTTGTGCTGTGAGCATTACTGAAAATATTAATTTACATCAATTCCAAGGCAGATCCTAAAGAAACTGCAATGTCTTCTGTGTCTTCTTTACTGAGCTCCGTACCTACGCTGCAGTTCTGCTATTACTTCTCTTCTGAGTCCCAGCCAGATTTTCAGATAGCGCTGTATCAAAGGCTTCACCCAAGTCTAGATAACTAAGATGTTAATTCCTTTGTGTAGAAAATTAGTTCTCTAAAAAAGAGTAGGTTAATAAACTTAGGTTGCTTTTTATAACATGCACAACCTCCTTGTGCTCAGTTATTTTCTCTTTTAAAAATCATTCTTTAGCCTTGCATGGACTTAGGATCAAGTTAATGCAACTGCCTTCAGTATTCTTGCCCTTCGGTATTTTAAGAAAACCTGCAGGATTGCCTGCTTGTCAGGAAAAACAGATTTAAAGTCCATTTTGATTAATATTAGTAATGCTAGGAATTATGTCCTATTCTCACTGAAAATAATTTGAAAAGTGTCTATAGTTTAAGCAAATCAATAGTAAGTAAATATAGACCGAAGGATGTATTAATATGCAAATATTAATATGCATAAGAACCGAGCACTAGGAGGCTAGAGAAAGCACAGAACCAAAGAAGGAAAACAGAGCAATCTTGGCATGGACTGTCTCATAAATCTAGCTCTCACTTCAACTGAACTGGTAGAACAATTAACAGGGGAATACAACCACATCAGCCTTAGAGCATGGTGAAATTGAGAGCAAGGAATAGTGGTGATCATAAAAAAACTGCATTGCCAGACAAGCCCAAATATCTTTTTGAATTGTTTTATTTGGCAGAATAATTGCAACAATTAAAAAAAGATTACTTCAAAAAAGTCAATCTCAAATGGTACCTGATTACAGCAAACATCAATGGCTTTGGAAAATTGCAGCCAGTGGGAAATGGCAAATGTGACGTAAAGGCAATATAGTAAAACATCATCATATGCCTGAAATTCTTAATAGGAAAATAATTTGTATGTAATTTGTATGTAACATTACTGAAAGTTTACAAAGAAGTAATAAAAACAAGTGGAGGGAAAGTGGCTACTAAGGACTCCAAGGTTCACTGTTACATACAGATTGTTTTACCACCTTCAAAGATCTAAGATAAGGAAGTAAAAGACATGCAGATTAAATCCTCACAAGAAGATTTTGGAGAAGTTTCACAGCCAGCCAAGACAGAGGATAAAAAACTCCCTTGATAGGGCCTAAAATGTTAGGAGATTTAAGCTGGAAAACCTCAAGCTGGTGATGGAAGATAAATGCTGAGGTAGAAGAACTGCACTATGTCTGTTGAGCAGGTAGGATGGTTTGCTAATCTTTTCAGAGTCCATTCACCCAGTACATAAATACACGTATGAAATTACAGGACCATGAGCACAGGAGTTTGTGGCACCAAGACATGATCATGGTGCTTGGGCTCCAGCTGGGCTTTCGACTGAGGCTCCTTCTGAGCAAGGGAGTTTGGCAGCAGTGAAACTGTCCGGCTCCAGCACAACAGAGCAGTTTGTCTGCTGTCTTCCCCACCAGAGCACAGGCACAGTGGGCTGGCAGCTCCCAGCTCAGAGCAACAGCCTGCCCTCAGCAATGGGTCACCAGACACAGTGTGCAAAGCAACGCACTGCATGCGACCCCAGGAAACAGCACGTTGGACTGACAAGGGGCATGAGTGGTGGCACAAGTTACTTGTTAAATCAACTTCAAAACACGTGTAGAAGAAACACAGGCAGAAGAAACATGAGATGAATCATTATAGCATTCAGCGCTTTTCAAAACCA
The DNA here is from genome assembly GCA_013397135.1 of Pachyramphus minor. Lineage (NCBI taxonomy): Eukaryota > Metazoa > Chordata > Aves > Passeriformes > Tyrannidae > Pachyramphus > Pachyramphus minor. The sequence goes on from VYXB01003823.1 coordinate 62,490, forward strand.
AAGTTTATGGTGGAGAACTCGCACAGCAGAGGGGCTTGTTTGTGCATGGCCATGAACTGTCAGAGGGAGAAGAGGTGTGTGTTCTACCTTATGTCACATCCCCTGCCACATGTCACAATTCTTCCCATTCTTGGGATTTGGTAGTTTCTGGTGCCTGAGAGTATGAGGAGGTACAGCTAAGAACAACGTAGTCTCTGACCTTTACGGCTCTCAGATGAAGTTAACAGATGGAAATAGAAGGAGCACAGCGGAACAGAGAGCACCAGTCATCCCGACAGGCAGGGACTTGGCACAGCAGCTGTCTGGTTACACTTATTTTGAATACCCACCAAATTCCTACCCTGTGCACCTCATCCTTGGCACCTGTTTTCTGATCAATTTATACCCAGTTTGTAACTTGAAACCATAGAAACAATGCACTTGGAGATTTTGAGTACCCTGTTCTCTCTTGGGAAATAACCATGGTTCCTTCTTCAAAGAGATTCCCTGGTGCTCCAGTGCTACAGCCAAGCTGGTACATGGACATATGATACAGCAACACTGAGCGGTAGTTATAAATATGATGCCAAATAATAACACATAAATCTCTGCTAAGGTTATAGAGAGAAAGGCTTTCTAAATTATTAGTTAAAAGTCTGAGATACTATGAAAATTAAAAAAAAAAAAATCTTTAAATTCCTTTAGTTAAGATCTTGGATATTAATTTCCAGTAGGGTATTCACCTAATCTAAAGAAGCATAAAACAAACTTAAAAAATTAGTGAAAAGTTTATGTAGTGGAAGGTTACTCACTATTATTCCAACCATAAGAAATACAGGGAGCAGAATCTTGGCCAAGAAATATTCCAACAAAAAAAACAACTTGTGGTATTTCTCTTCTTCAGAAAAACTTCTTTTGTCTATCACTAGATAAACTAGATATCACTAACTGGTTCTTTCTGACTGCATCCAATCTTTATCAACAATTCCTCTTGGCTGATTTTGTCTTAACACTTACTCTTTTTTTTAATTTTCAGTTTCTCCACCTCCTCCTATTTGAGTCAATCCTTCCTTTTCCCAGTTCAAGCTGCTGCCATTGCATATCACACCACTGCAATTCTGTCTTTTCTGAACTTGGCAAATACTTTTTTCACTCTGATTAAATCCACCTGGAATGCCACTGGCAAAAATTTGCTCTGAAACTGTCTAAATACCAGACAGGAGTAAAATGGCCTAATTCTGTATCCCTCTGCCTGATGCATCTGCTGATTTTACCATGTCCTGCACCTGCTTTGCCACACACTTCTCATGCCACTCAACTCCAGGATGCCTTGTCTTGTCCAAAGAGTCAATAGTCACAATTCCCCATGAGAATTAATTTAATAAAAAATCAGCTGCAGGCCTACACCGCTTGTTATGGCCTTATTTTAAGGCTTAGCATTGATCTCCCCTTATACTTCAAGTCCATTTGTCTACCAAAGGACCAGTGCTGCGAATCATCTTTGCCTGCTTGCAGAACGCAGTTCTCTGACATTTCAAACAACATAAAGTCCTGAAGAACACCCACAAAATGACTGTTTTGTCTGGCAGCTGGTAAAGAATGGATGACATATAGCTCAAATAGTATTTCAGCTCCTGATCCTGTTGCAGTCTCCCAGAATAAAAATGGTCAGGATCCTTTGTGCAACAAAGCACCTGAGAGAACAGGAAGCAGTCAAATGCTCTTTCTGCCATTTGCCTCTGGCTGGAGGACAGAAGGCCCTCACTTCCTCTCTTCAGACTGGGGAAGCTGTGATGTGTTCTCTTGATTCCTACAACAGCAGCACAGTGTCCTCTCCCAGAGTGACAGCCCAGCTCTCCCTCCTTGCAGGAAGCTTCCGATCGTCCACACACTGTCACTGATGCTCCGTCTGATCCCTTCCTGTCCTGAACATGCACTGAATTCCAAGGTGACTGACAACTCACAGGACGAGAGTGTTGTGATGGCTGAAGACAGACTTTTTAGGAAGGGCAGGCTGGGGGTGAGGAGGGAGATCTGCCCTTCAGCCGAGTGCAGCTGGAGCACACAGAGCTCCACCTTGGGATGGACAGAAAATCAGCGGAGAGCTCACGGCCAGAGGTAGGGCCAGAGTTAGGAGACAGACCAACACATATGCTGTGGCGGGTGTTTGCTCCAGATCACCTGCTGCAGATGAAGTAGTGAGACCACAGACAGCAGGAAAAATCCCCAAGTTCACAATTTCTGGTCTGTCGTCCTCATGGGAGACTTCAGCCACTCCAATATCTGCTGCAGGCGTAACAGAGCGAGGCACAAGCAATCCCTGAATCTTCTGGGGCACACTGAAGATGACTGAGGAGAGGTGGTCTGCTGGACATGTCAGGAATGTGAGGGTCCAGAACAGCATTGGCTGGACCATGAGATGGAGTATTTCCGGAACATGAGAGTATGAAGCAGGGTAGAAAACAGGATCACAGCCCTAGAATTCTGGAGAGCAGACTTTGACCTGTTCAGGAATCTGCTTGGAAGAATCTTTTGAGTTATGGCCTTGGAAAGAAGAGGGTTCCAGGAAATCTGGTTGATTTTCAAAGATCACCTCCTCCAAATTCAAGACTGGTTCACCCCACAGGCAAAAAATTAATCAAAAGCAGCAGGAGGCCTTCATGCATGAACAAGGAGGTCCTGACTGGGCTCAAGCATTACAACAGGCCAAAGCAGAGACAGGTGACTCAGGACAAATACACTGTCCAAGCATGCAGGGATGCAATTAGGATAACAAAAGCCCACCTGGAGTTGAATCTGGTGAGGAACATGAAGGGCAGACAGAAAGGCTTTTACAAGTATCTCAGCAGCAAAACACAGACATGGGAGAATGTGGGCTTACTTGGGAGGGGACTTGCTGAGAACGAACACAGAAAAGGTTGAAGTACTGAATGAATGCCTTCTTTGCCTCTTTCTTTACTGGCAAGATTGGCCATCAAAAATCCCAGGCTTCTGAGACAAGTAAGAAAGTCTGGAGCAAAGAAGACTTGCCCTAGGTGAAGGAAGACAAGATTAGGGAATGTTTAAACCAGATGGACATATACAACAGGTGAACAGGTTTTTACTTTAAAAAGGTGCCCCAAAAACCAACTTCATTCTATCCCTGCAGATATTCAAAAGTTCACTGAACTTGGTACTCAGCAAGTTGTTCATGCTGATCCAGCTCCAAGGAAGGAGGTTGGTACCACGCTATGGCTATGTCCAGAGATCCCTTTTAACTTCAACCATTCTATGATTTTATGATTGCTCTCAGGAAAGATTTAAGCATTACAAGAAATTCAGTCACCTTGCCCAATCAACATCAAGTTGATTCACTGGAGGAACCACAGCCTGGAGACTGGAGCAGAAACAAGGCAAAGACAAAAGATATGGAGTGCCCTTACCTGGAAGCATATATCCCAGTTCAGAAGCAGCAATTGAAAATGCTTTTTACCTTAACAGGTAGGTATTAGGGGGCAAAACAGTAGGATGATGAAGGTAAATAATATATTGCTATTTTGCTATCCTTTAATGCAGGACTAGGAAAAAGCTACTGCAATGAAAAGCAGGCTGTTGATGAAAAAAAATTAAAACAAACACTGCTTAGTAATACCTATACAAAATGCATAGAAATGCATGCAAAATGCTACTTCTAAAATAATTATCCCAGTTCATCACTTTGATATATCACTGTTCCCATAGTGCTTCTGCATCCCACGCCTCATATTTAAAAAAGATGAAAACATCAAACCATGCTTGCATTCGTCTTCTGGTCCCTGCTAAATATAAGTTTGTTTCCTTAAAAGAGCATCACAGCGGATTTAGAACTGGTGCCTATTACACATAATTTTTTCACTGTATTAGCAGTTCTTATGCAGTGGATCTAGTGCAGGTAGACCTGTCAGTGCCTCTGCACAGTTCTCCTTTTCTCCCTTCAGACACCAGAAAGAACTGTTGAGATGCAGACACACTGCATTTACTTTATTTCCTATTTTTCACATTTGTCTGTCCACTCCTTTGAAAGAATCAGTATCAGACACTCTCTGATGCCTCTCTGGATACCAAAAGTCCTGCTTTTCTTATGGAGAACTGCAAAGAAGTCTTTAATTCTGGCAATTAGGGACTTAGGAAGGAACTCCTCAGATGGAGCAACACAACCTGTTTTACACAGGGAGCAAGAACAGTACCACATTATTGCAGCTCACTCCTTTTCAGATGCAGGATCAGAGCACCTGAATGTGCCAACAGCCTCTGCTCCAGGCAGGAGCAACAAAGAGCTGGGAGCCTTTGCTGCTGAGCTCTGCACAGCCTCCCTGAGCAGCCCTTGGTCCATTGCCATAGGAACAGACACATGCCTTCCTGTTGCCAAGGAGACAGCCACTGCTTTTGGAGACTGGTGAACACTGTGCCCAAATCATCCCAGCATCTTTAAGATCATAAGGAGCTTTATACACCTCCCCCAGTTAAACACATCAATCATTCTCCCATTCGTATTTTTCAGAATACGTTTTAAGCATTTTGCTATAATATGTCAGATTATATCTAATATCTGGTTTTGATATCAACGTTTAAAATGACATTGCCAACCTACACACCTTGCTATGCCTGCAAATCTTTTCTCCTGCTGTTCTGTAGCTCTTCCAATTCACTCTCACTGATCTAAAGTGCAGTAAAACTGATTCTTTCCTCTCCTTGGGTTTCCTGTGGTCTAGACCTGTGCTTTGAGAAAAGCTGGTTGGCAAAGCCAGTATCCATCTCTCCCCCATCTCATCCACTAGTTTTAACTTGAACACATCTGTAAAGGTGGGCTCTGCACACTGGAGGCCTCGGGGTGGCAGTGCTGAATGGCGGCACATGGCAGATTCACGCTGTGTTCCTGAGCTTTGCTGTCAGTGTGGGAGCAGCTCTGTGCACCCAGGATCAGCACAGTCACTACAGCTGAGCATGGCCAGGGTCAGCATGGACACTGCAGGACCATACAGCTGGGGTCAGCATGGACACTGCAGGTCCATACAGCTGGGGTCAGCATGGACACTGCAGGTCCATACAGCTGGGGTCAGCATGGACACTGCAGGTCCATACAGCTGGGGTCAGCATGGACAGCTGGGGTCAGCAAAAAAATCCTCTTAGGAAGAGAAACTGAAGCAGAATGCTTGTTTACATTGCAGAGGAGGGGGAAGACATACAGAATTAAGACTATCACTAATAAGAAAGGAGCACATGATCTTGTAACAGAAGAACTAGAGGACCACCAACAAAACCGATGGACAGTAAGTTCAAAATCAACAAAGGCTTTTTGATGCAAAATAGTTCAGCCTGGGTCACTAACTGCCATAGGACTTGCCAAGAGACACTGAAGATGTAAAAAGCAGTTACCAGGTAAGGAGTATCCAAGTTTCTGACCTTTGAGCCACTCGGCAAAATCTGCACATGTGAAATGTCCACAAGACACACACCACCAGTTATTTCAGAGGATGCTGGAGACTAAAAGTACAAGATAGTCCACAGCAAAGTTACGACAGCAGGTGTGTCTCATGTCCCACCACATTGCCTTGAGCCCCAGCTGGTCTATCCACACCCCTGGATCCCATGGAAACCCAGGGATGCTGGTTTTGGCAGTCCACACTGGTTCACTTCCTTTCTAAGGTAAATCTAGACTACCAAGCACAAAGTTGGCACAAGGGTTATTCACAAACTGCAAATGCATACCCTTGAACTAGAGACTTTCATTCGTACAAGAATATCCAGCTGTAATGCTCAGTATTAAGAGAACAATGACAAATTTTGTGAAGAAGAAAGCCCATGGAACGAAAGCCAGGCTCTACTGGGAACTAACAGGATGCTTCTGAAGGGCAGCTTACTAATCAATAATGAATCCCTCATTAATCATGAGGGATTTGAAAGACCATTCTAGAGAGAGGACTGGGTATTGTTAGACTGTTTTTTTCTGATTACAAATAAGCTACGAAATATCAACCATGTCCTCCATTTTATGGCCCAAGTTAAACAGTAAATGTAGTTACAGGGAGGGTTACTAACTAGGCAACACTCAGCAGTGTCATTCAGCACATGGAAATGAATACAAAGTCCTTTCTAATGAACTGGAGTGCAGGGCAGAACTGCTGGACCAAGCCACCTCACTAAAACGGATCCATTCAAAGTGTGTGTTTAAAGGCAAGGAATGACCTAAGAACAAAGAATGAAAAACATCCCTCTAAGCAGGTCACGTCTTGAAAAGTGGAAAACGTGAAAAGGAAGTAGAGATCACAGGGGGAAAACAACTCACACTGTGCCACTCTGGGCCATGCTGTGGCAGAGAGAGCCAAAGGAACCTATGGATTTATGAAGAGCAGAAAGCAAGGACGATGAGCAAGTAGGATGAGTTTCTCTGTATACTTCAATCACTAGAGAAATCCATGTTGGAACACTGAATAAAGTAGTGCCAAGTACCGTCCAGAAGTCTGAAAAATGCTGTCCATGAAAGATTTAAGTAATGCAAAATGTTTAATGATCTAAACATAAAGTTGAGATATGCATGCAGTGAGAGCATTTAAGGACATTCAATATAAGTACAGTCACAAAATCCCAAGTAATAAAAACCTATAAAATGAGATAGAAAGACAGAACAAGAACCAGTGGACAAGAGATGACATGAACAAACTCTACCACAAACGCTGCCACGTGGCACCTGCCAGTTGGGAGCACAGCAGGGCTCACTCTCTTCACAGGTCAGTGACACCATTCCAACCTTCACCCCTGGCCCTCAGGACAGCCTCGCTGTCACAAACAGGGAATTTACAAAACCCAAGCAGAGGGACTGGCATGGCCTTTAGAGCTTCAAATCCTTCCTGGCCCCAAGTCAGTACTGACCTACCAAAGTCATTCTTAACAGGTGTCTGTCTAAGTTCTTAAACCCTCCATTGTTAGCAGGTCTACAAGTAGTATATTCAATTTTAAATTTCCAATAGCTAACCAAACTGCAGCTTGTCTTTGTGGGAAGTATAAGGGTCACAGTAAGCACAAATGGAAATCCATTAGTGCTCAGTAAAATATGGGTGTCACATGATCCGAAAGTCTCTTTTAGCCATAAGATCCGTTAATCTGTAAACAACCATGAGCAATGTAGATCAACACTCGGCTTCAGGGCTGGTGTTGCCATCAGGGCTTCAGCTTTTTTAACATCATGGGATGTTCTTTGATGAATATTACTGGGGAGAGAGAAGATTCACCATCAGCCAGTTCCCTCGGGACCCTGGCATGCGTTTCATCAGCTTTCATGGATGTGTGTATGTCCACGTTCCTCAGATGGTCCAGGACCTGGTCTTCTCCTACAATGGGCAAGACTTCATTCCCCCAGTCCTTACCTTGAGATTCAGGGACTCCAGAACAGAGAACAGAACAGAAGATACTATGGGACTGTCAGAGGCCATACTGGAAAGGGCAGAAGTTTGTCTCTCAAACACTGGAACCAATGAATCAAGTTTTTTAAAAAATAGAAGGAGGAACAAAACAGCTTTACATAAAACTCATGGGGCCCTTGTCCAGCACTGAGGTGCCAGTGCTCTCAAATACATCCAGGTACAGAAACGACAGTATGACTGTTACTTTCACGTTTACTCAGTACACATCAAAAACATTTGACAAGGGCATCTCAGATTGTTCATAAAAATCAGACACACCTCACTTGTTGACTTCTGAGGAATGTTCCCTGAACAAGACCTACTAGCCAGTGTCTGCATTCTGACAGTATTATATAGAACGCAGCACAACCCTGTGAGCTAGAAGTAAAGGCATGTAAATTGTAGACATCTGCTTGTTTCAATGCACTCAGGACACTTCTGCATAAATGCAAAACCTGTATAACTCCCTGGGTATAACACTAGAACCCTTAATCCTTTACATTTTAAATTAAGAACCATTCCATTCCTCCAGATGCATCTTTCCAGAAAAGATAACCTCTTGGAAGGCTCTTCAGTTTAAGGGGAGACCAGCCAATTCCAGGTTTTAGCCCAAGCACTTTGTTTGGAAACAGATGTGGCAACACTGCACTGGAAGAGAAAAGAGCTCCAGGTGATTGAAAGAACTGAGGGTTACCATTAATACCTTACCTTCACCAAAAAGCTAAAGGAGTTTTAATACACATGCTCTTCCTATTCCAGTGAGAATTGTGGACTCTCTGCAGGAATATACATTAGCAGGTATATTCTGCATTGACTTTAACATCAGTGGGTTCTTAACAAGCTAATGGGCACAGAGAACATGGCATGTGATAGGTACAGGAACAGAAGGAAACAAGAGTAGGATGTCAGAACTGGAAAAGAAAAAAAACTTTCCCTGATGTCAGCTAGAAGAAGCCTTTTGCCACATTTGCTGCCTGATGCTCAGTGCTCATCTTGAACCCAACACCATCCAAAAGTGCAAACATGAGTGAAAAAAAAAAGTCACAAGAGCACTTACTGGTTACCAGGTTATTGTTCTCTCTGTCTTTACTTCCAGTTTGTTTCGCCAAACATCTGCAATCACCCCCTTTTTGCCTGGTCTCTCCTCCTGCCAAGCAGCTCTCAGTGTTCAATCATTTGGAAACTCATACCCTCAGTTTTCAATCATTTGGAACCTCAATGAGGAGGATTGCCAAACTGCCTTTCGAAAAGGCATACCCTTCCTCAGGGACAGCTGGGAGCTGCATACAGGTACCCACTGCCATTAAGGACATGCCAAAGTGAATGGTCCTATAATCCTCCCTGGACTTAGAATCCAAGGGAACATCCAGCTGAACAGAAAAGGACAGAATAGTTACAAAAGAGATAATCACAGAAAACTGGAACAACTCCTTCCAAAGAAGGATAACTTATCATTTAACCAGCAGACCTAGGAATACAGGGGATTTTCTAACACTTTATTCCATAGATGACTGTAAAAACTTAAAATGTGTGTGCAAGAAAAAAATTATTCTATTATTTGCCTAATTTTCCTATTCCTGTTCTACACCTCCAATACCAGTCAGAGATGGGAAATTTTGGTCTGACTCAGCGCACACAGTCCTTAAATTCGCCTGAGTTCCCACTGGCAGGCTGGGGCTGGTACCTCTGCCCTAGCTCACCCAGAACAACGCAGGCAGAGGCAGCAGCACTGGGCACTGTGCATACTCTGCAGCTGGCTGTGCAGTACTGTGGGGAAAGGGCAACATCAGGTGACAATAACAAGTCTAATGAGTCTTAAAATAGAAAAATAAAATAGTTATAACCCAAGTTACTTATTTCCAAAGCAAAATTAAATGCATTTCTTCTACCAGACAATTCACAGAACCAGTGGGGTGACCTGTGCAGGCAGTGAAAGGTGAGACATCACCAATCCAGCTGTGAAAAAACCAAGTCCGTTACAGGCATGCTGTGTAATGGCTGGGAAAACACACAGATGGATACAGGTGCATATTCACCAGTGGAAGCAACATGAAGAATTGAACTAATGGTAGAAAATAAATATCTGAGTGGCAGATTTGAACTGCTTGTCATGGAGATGACCAGTGCTCATCCAACAACAGCAGATACTGGAGAAGTCTACCACCTGGGAAGAGCTAATTTAAACCTGCTCTGAGAAGCACAGGAACCCTACAAAACAATTAGCACCTGACAAGAAATCACATGTACTTGTGCCAAATGGAGTCATGAATTACCACAAAGAATTCCTGCTACTACTACTCCTCTTAGCAACTGCATCCTCCAATGTCACGTGCTCTGAGCCAGTCTACTCTGCCAGATTGGCATCTTTCGGCCAGTTCAGCATCTTCCTGCCACAACTACCACCAACTATCACAGAAGTAGCTGGCTATTCAAAGGACCAGCTTAGGTCCTTTAGGCAAGCTGACAGTTCAGGATTTATTCATAACATAACATTTCCCATATGTTCAAAGGCAAATATTTTCCAGCCCCAATACAAAGCACAGAACACATCCTTCCCAACTACAGCAGGTCACTTTTCAAAGAGCTAAAACCTACCTGTACCAGACAAGACAGCTGAACACCTGGAGTCACATCTGTATAGACCAAGAAGAAGCAAGAAACTTATCCTGTGGATGGGTCAGGAGACCAGATATTATGTCATGCTGAATTAGTAGGAGATGTTCTCAATGACCTGAAGCAGGATCAGCTCTAAGGCAAGCAGGACGAGGATGCACTTGGATCCAACTCTGAAAAAGAGAAGGCACATTCTGGGTGAGAGGGAAACAATATACAGGATAAACAACACTTTCTAGACCACCAATTCATGTGACACTTCAAAGGCAGCACAACTTGGCGGGGGGGTGGAAAGAGAGGAAAAGCAAGAAAGGGGAGATGCAACTGACACTGTGGTTCGGGGCTTTTCTGCAGACCCTGCACACGGGGGCACATCCAGGCTGCCAGGACAGCCGTTTTTCCCAGGCACTGGCCAATCTATGTGGGCTGTTCAACTTCCCCACGAGAGCCAGCCTGAAACTGAGAAGATTGGAAAGAGCATGCAGAAAGTCACCACTTGCCTACAACTTGTCAACATATTGAGAAGACTGATAAGAACAATAGGGTGGGTAGGATTGGAAGGGATCCCTGGATTTTCCCTGGCCTAACCAAGAAGCAAGAGTATTTTCCCACAAAGATGTTCTCAGTTGTGTTTCTGCCATCAGACATCTCTGGTCACCCTTGGGAAGGGAGGCCAGGGAGTTCAGAAGCATCAACCAAGTCTGCTTGCTTTCATCCTTAAAGAAATCAACTCCTTAAAGGCTACCAGAACACTATAGCATTTCAGCAGCCACCATCAGCTGCCCCAGTAGGACCGTGAGAGTGTTGCAGACTGAGAGAACTAAAAATCTCACAGATTTAGGGTATAGTTCAGACAGCTTCAGTGTCTGCATACTCATGATAGGTCCCAGAGAAGATGAACCAGGGTAAGAAGGAAAAGAAGCTGGGAAGAGCTGAGCCAGCTGCATGTGCACATACTAAGCCCTGCTGCTCCTGACAGCTCTGTATTGTAGTTGATGAAGAAAAGCAGCATTACAGCAGAACAGGTGTCATCAGCACGCACAGCGTTCCCAGGTGTAAGCTCATACCTAGGCATGCAGTTAGACACAACTGTTCAAAGAACAGACAGGCAAGAAAGGGAAGTACGAGCATGGCAGTGCCAGCGTGGCCAGTGCCACGCAGCACAAGCACAGATAACTCCACCAGAGACAGAAATGAGGTTCTGGGTCTAGTAGGGTCAGAACAAGGGAAGAACAAAGGGCAGAAAGAAGATCATGGTGAGTTCTGCTAAAACAGAGCTGAAGTCAAGGAAGGACAGAGCCCAGGCAAGCAGGGGCTAAGGCAAACACGGCAGTGGAGGCAGTGCAAGTGAGAAGGGAGAGTGCACAAGGTACAGAAAGGAACATCACTGCAGCACTGAGGAAAAGGAGAGCAAAGGCTGAGCGCTGGGAATCTCACCCTCACCCTGCCTCAGGGGCAAGGCCAGGCTGCAAGTTTCCTCCTCAGAGAGGGGTCAGGGGATTCAGCAAGGGAAGACAGGTTGGCTTCATCGTGTTCCCACGGAAAACAGCAGGTCATTGATTGCTCCTGAGACAACACCAAGGAACTGGGTATTTTCAGAAGCTGTAGGACTCCCTTGGATGGACAGTAGGATGAAGCCAGTCTCTCCAATAAAGGCAGTGCTGACAGCAGCAGATAAGGATACTGCATAACGACTCTCCCAGGTCATGCTAACTGGTGAACAACCTTGCTTGCTCTTCAGTCCCCCATTTCAATTCTACCTCAGTCTTCCCAGAAGCAACTTGCACACAGGGACCCTCCACAGGCCATGGTGGCGCAGTAAATGGAGAAGAGTTCAGGCCTCAGGGAACAGGAGGGTGGGAGCAGCAAGCTCCTGGTACCAGTGAGATAGTTTGTATGTGTGGGAAGTCTGGAAGATCTTCTGGAACGCCATGCAGAGGACCAGTCTCCTACAGACACAGATCAGTTAGTTCTGACAGAGTACCTGGGACCATGCATCTCCCTCTGAAGACATAACTGAGGGGCAGCTTAGAGGCAGCAAGACAAATGCTCTCTCTCAAAAGCTGCCTTCTGTGTGAAGGCTGGTTGTTCCTGGAGCATTGGAGACAGCAGTCAGTTAGCTGAACGGCAGTGGTGGGTGTGCAGTCTCTCCAGGGACAGGCTGTTAGGAGGACCTTCCTCTCCAGAGGACCGTGTCAGGGCAGGATGGGCAATTCCAGAGGAGTGATGGTGTCTCCCGCGGAAAAGTCAGTCCCTGCTAACGGAGACCCTCCCGAGGGGGCCTGCAGCCCACATTCGGGAGCGGTAAATGAGCACTGGGCTCCCCCTCTCTGCCCCTCCGATCCAGCCGAGTCCCTGCGAGGCAGAAAAGCCGCGGCTCGGCCGAGGACGCGGGGCCCGCGCAAAGCCAAGTCCGCGGGGAAGAACGGAGACCGGCACCGCAGCCGTCGAGGTGTTCCAGCCGCGGCTCCGCGGGAGGAGGCACCGCCGGGTCTGCCCTGACTCTGCCGGTCTCCCGGCCGGGCGAGCCCTG